>JAUNZM010002646.1:0-60884 GCA_033459285.1 Clamator glandarius | reverse complement strand
CACAGTTACAGATTCTTTTAACAATCAGGCCTACAGTGTCAGAGGAGCTCCTAAAAATTTTTTTTCAGATTTTTCTTTGCAGAGGAGTCTGTTTTCTTATGGTTGCTTTGGGTTTCAAAAAGGTCTTAGGCCTGCTGTCTGAAAGTTGATAACAAAGACCAACTTAGACCTCAGAGCTATGTCACGCTAAGTTCAACGATGGTTTCACAAGCCCTTGAACTTCTAGTGCCATAGGGACTTCAGCTTGAACTCAAGATTAGGGGTTCATCATTCTCAAAGACAGAATTAAATGGACCAATAGCCAGTGTTTTTTTTTTTTAAAGGAGCAGGTGCTGCATGAAGTTGGAAATCAAGAAAATAAGGAGGCTTGGTTTTTGAAGATAGCTCTGCTGGGTATGCAAGAAGCAGGAGCATGGGGGTGGCTGGTACCCCATGTTGAGAGGAAGAACAGAGAGGAGCCTCTGATGAGGACAGGAGAGTAAGTGAACCTGCTCAAGCTGAGTGAGAGACAGCAAGAGGAGGAAAGTCCCCCTGTGTATACAAAACCCTGTCAATACCACTGAGGCACCAGTGTGTTAATTAATGATTTACTTGCACTGACCCATGACCCTGAGGCAAATAAAGGGGATTTGTTTTGCTTCTATTAACTCCTCAGCTTATTGAGCAGAGGCCCTGTAGTAACCAGCATCATGTGGCCACAGAGGAGCTATGTGTGTCCTTTACTGTGCGAGGGTCCAGCTTGCGACTGAGGGGAATTGAATCCCCTCCCCAGCTTCTGCTCTATCTGCTCATCCCTTTTCTTGTGGAGTGGCAGCTCCACCCATTTGGCAGGAATTGCTCCTGGGTTGAACCACAAGAAGATAATCAGGCTTGTTCTTAAATTATGACTGCAGGGAGGATGGTTCCCTTGCTCCACTTATCTCCTTGCACATCTGCATATTCCTATGAGCTTCCATCAGCCTGTGTGTCTCCTTGCCCATTTGCTGTGCGTGAGATCAAAATCCAGCTCTTCATTTCCATGCACCATCTGTCATCTTTCCTGCTTACTGAATCTGAGCTGCCCAGTACTGTCCAGAAAAGCAAGCTTCAATCCATTTGTGTGCCCGCTGTCCTTCTTGCTTTGAAATGGACCCAGTGGGCATAAAGTAGGGCTGTGGAGAGTGCAAGGAGGATGGGGAATGGGAGTGGGTCGCCAAGGTTCCTCCTCAGGCACTTTTTGGAGGCAGAGACTCCTAGGGCTTAGCCTAAACACTGGAAAAGGAGGAGAATGACAGGGCAAGGGACTTCTCATGGGGTGCAGCATGACAGCAGGGGGCTCCAGGTCTCCTTTTCCCCTTGTTTAGCCTACAAGTGCATGCTGATGTGGCAGTGTGGGAGAAAGGGAAATATGTTTAAAATTGTCTGCGGAGAGCTGGATGTCATTTCCTAGCAGTAGAAACGGAGATAGAAGTCCCAATACATCCTCAGGGACACCTGCTGTAATTATCACACTAGTTTTGACCAAATGGCTTCCAGCAGAGCCTGGAGTCTGACCTGTGACTGGTGTCAAAGCCATATCTCGGCCACAGCAATGCCTTCCCACATGACCATGACCAAGCTTCCTAGCCTCAAGCCCATACTGAGATTCAGGCCTCCAACTCCCATGCAATAGAAAATGAAGATCCAAATGCTGGGAAAGCAAGAGGGGCAGCACTGACCACTCCTTCCCCTGGATAATAGGAGGATAAATACATTAGAGAATGTAAAGAGCTTGATACTATGGAAATAGGAACTCTATAAGTAAGTTAGTTCACTTACATGCAACTCCCAGAGGCTGTAACTACGGTTGTTCTGGGTTGTTGCTTCAGGCATTACACTTGAAAATGCCAGATATACTTAAATCAAATGTGAATGTATCACTGCATAGTAATAGTGTTTTATCATGAGGATGGTTTGGGCTGCTTTCTCTCTCAAGAGTGTTTGGAAGAATATGATGCAGAGCGGATTGGAAGGCAGATGAGTTCTTCTTTACTGGAGGATTGCATTTTTATTAAAGTAACTGGTTACTGCTTCAGTGGAGGGCCAGTGGTAGCTCCTATGATCAATAGAACTGTGCTTTTTTATATAAAATTTACTCTTACTTGTCCCAGTTTTGCTAAGAATGTTCAGCTTGCAATCAATAATGAGCTATGATGACAAAGTAGCTCATTTCAATTCAATTTGATAATATTAAAAATGTTTTTTTAAAAATGTCTCTTCTACATTTTAATAAAGAAAAGCTTTTTGATAAGAAAATTTAGTGCTGCCTTAGCAACCCAGCAGGATGAGAATGACAATCTGTCTCACTCCTGCTAATGCTGGTCTAGGGCTAGCATGGTCGAATTCAGCATCTCGGAGCACTGTGTTTAAACTGGCCACCAGGCTGGGTTGTGGGTGTAATTTCCCAGGATCTAGTATATCCCAAGCACTGACCTGTGTGGCAACATCCTTGTATTACTCAAATTTCCCTCCCAGAAGAAAAAGGCATTTTATTTTCAAATGAAAATGGTGGTAAATGGAGTTAAATCCAGCTGGAGGCCAGTGACAAGTGGGGTCCCCAGGGCTCAGTCCTGGGTCCAGTCCTGTTTAATGTCTTTATCAACGACCTGGATGAAGGCATCGAGTGCTCCCTTAGTAAGTTTGCAGATGACACCAATCTGGGAGGAAGTGTGGATCTGCTGGAGGGTCGGGAGGCTCTGCAAAGGGACCTGAACAGGCTGGATCCATGGGCTGAGACCAACGGCATGAGGTTTAACACAGCCAAATGCTGGGTCCTGCACTTGGGGCGCAACAACCCTAAGCAGAGGTACAGACTAGGAGAAGCCTGGCTGGAAAGCTGCCAGGAGGAGAAGGACCTGAGGGTGTTGGTTGACAGCCGACTGAACATGAGCCAGCAGTGTGCCCAGGTGGCCAAAAAGGCCAATGGCATCTTGGCTTGTATCAGGAACGGCATGACCAGCAGGTCCAGGGAGGTTATTCTCCCCCTGTACTCGGCACTGGTGAGACCGCACCTTGAGTACTGTGTAAAGTTCTGGGCCCCTCACCACAAGAGGGATGTTGTGGCTCTGGAGCGAGTCCAGAGAAGAGCAACAAAGCTGGTGAAGGGGCTGGAGAACAAATCTTATGAGGAGCGGCTGAGAGAGCTGGGGTTGTTCAGCCTGGAGAAGAGGAGGCTGAGGGGAGACCTTATTACTCTCTACAACTACCTGACAGGAGGTTGTGGAGAGGAGGGAGCTGGCCTCTTCTCCCAAGTGACAGGGGACCGGACGAGAGGGAATGGCCTCAAGCTCCGCCAGGGGAGATTTAGGCTTGAGATTAGGAAAAAGTTCTTCACGGAGAGGGTGGTTAGGCATTGGAACAGTCTGCCAAGGGAGGTGGTTGAGTCACCGTCCCTGGAGGTGTTTAAGGTTAGGGTAGACGAGGTGCTTAGGAGCATGATTTAGGGATTGGTGGGAATGGTTGGACTCGACGATCCAGTGGGTCTCTTCCAACCTGGTCATTCTGTGATTCTCTGAAAAATATTTCTAGAGGGGAGGGGAAAAAAAGCCAAAAATCTCTCCTTGGTTTCAGATGTTCTTCCTCTGTCCAAACATATTTTGTAATTGAAAATTATTTACAGAATCACAGAATCACAGGAAAGCTTGCAGGAGTTCAAGATCCCCGCGCCGCTGTGCTACCCTCCTGGCTAGTGCCCATTGGTTCGAGGGACAGGGTGGAGATTACACCACTTGTAACTGGCCTCTATGGCACATTAACAGGCACAGACTCAGATTCATTTCAAGCTAAGACCAAGTTTATTGTTACAAGCTCATAGTTATACCTTAGAGAAAATATCAAGAACAGTCCTGCAAGTCCTTCATAAAAATTTCCACAGCACGTTCTTCTCTTTCCAAGCTCCTTGTGACCACTGTTATTGTTTTCATGCCTTCTTGGTTTTTCCACTGATGCGGAGTCTTCTCAGGCTGGAGGCTCACTGGTTATCAAAGCTCTCTGCACTGTTATCTCCAGAGGCTCAGCAGCACTCATGGTCATTTTTTGCTTAGCATCTCTTCTGACAGACCTCATGCTGGAGTTAACTCTATTTACCACCACTCTCTGGGGGTGGTGATTCAACCAGTTTTCCACCCAGGAGAGTGTACACCTGTCCAGTCCAGAGGCTGACAGTTTCCGTAGCAGAATGCTGTGAGAAACTGTGTCAAAGGCTTTACTGAATTCCAAGAAGACCACATCCACAGCCTTTCCCTCGTCCGAGTCACTTTGTCATAGAGTGCAATCAGGTTAGTTTGGCAAGATCTGCCTTTCATGAACCTGTGTTGACTGGGCCTGATCACCGTGTTTATCTTGCATGTGCTGTATGATAACACTCAAGATCACCTGTTCCATGACTTTCCCTGGCACTGAGGTCAGACTGACAGGCCTGGAGTTCCCTGGATCCTCCCTGAGACCCTTCTTGCAGATGGGCACAACATCAGCCAACCTCCAGTCCAGTGGAACTTCTTCAGTCTTCCAGGACTGCTGGAAGATGATGGAAAGGGGTTTGGCAAGCACATTCGCCGGCTCTTTCAATACTCTTGGGTGGATCCCATCCAGCCCCATAGACTTGTGGGTGTCTAGATGGGCAAGCAAGTCTCTAAAGACCCCCTCATGGACAGTGGGAGCTTCATTCTGCTCCTCTAACTCTTGTATGTGTACAAAGAGGGAACAACTTTCCTTACTATTAAAGACTGAGGCAAAGAAGGAATTAAGTACCTCAGACTTGTCCTCATCCCCTGTCACCAATATGCCTGTCCCTTCTTCCGAAGCTCATAGACGTTCCTCTTCTTTTTGATGTCTCTCAAGATCTCCCTACTCAACCAAGCTGGTTTTTTTCCCCCACCGGTTCCTTTTCCAGAACATGGGGACGGCTTTATCCTGAGCTGCTAGGATTTCCTTTTTGAAGAGCTCCCAGCTCTCATGGGCTCCCTTGCCCTTAAGGACTGTCTCCCATGGGACTTTATCAACCAGACTTCTGAACAGTCCAAAGCCTGCCCTCTGGAAATTTAATGTGACTGTTCTGCTAATCCCCCTCCTCACCTCACCTAGAACTGAAAAACCTATCATCTCGTGATCACTTTGTCTCAGGTATCCTCAAACCGTCACATCCCCCACAAGGTCTTCTCTGTTCACAAACAGCAGGTCCAGGAGAGCGCTTTCCCTTTTTGATTCACTCACCAATTTTCTTCCACTCATTCCAGGAACCTCCTAGACTGCTTGCTTTCTATTGTATTGTACTTCCAGCAGATATCTGGAAGATTGAAGTCTCCCACGAGGACAAGAGGTAGCAATCTTGAGACTATCCCCAGTTGTTTATAGAAGAGCTCATCAGCTGCTTCTTCTTGACTGGGTGGTCTATAACAGACTACCATCACAATATCTACCTTCTTGTGGGCTCCTCTGATTTCAACCCACAGGCACTCAGTCCCATCCTCACCATAATTGATCTCAAGGGTATCAAAGCTCTCTCTAACATAGAGGGCTACCCTGCCACCTCTCCTACCCTTCCTGTCCCACCTGAAGAGTTTATACCCCACCATAGCTGCACTCCAGTTATATGAGTCGTCCCATCTCGTTTCCGTGATGGCAACTACATCGTAGTCTCCTTGCTATACAGGAACTTCCAATTGCTCCTGCTTAATGCCCATGCTGTGTGCATTGGTGTAAATGCACTTCAGCTGTGCTGGCAAACCTTCAGCCCTCATAAAAGGAATAGTGTTCATTCCCAGTTGACTCATCCTTGGAATGTCTAACCCCTCAGTGCCAGTTTCGTCCTTTCCATTACCAGATGTACTCGCTCCCACTTGCTCTGTGGTGACATACTGGCAGACCTTGCCTGCACGTCATCTCTCAGATAATGGAGTTCCACTTCCAGGCTCACTCCCGACTTGCCTGGCCTCATCCCCCTCCCACTTCACATCTAGTTTAATGCTGTATTTATGAGTCTAGCTAGATTTTTAGTACGGACTTTAGTACCCCTAGGAGACAAGCGTGCCCCATACTTAGTAAGGAAGTCTGGGGGTGCGTGGGCCACTCCATGATCAAAGAACCCTAAGCCTCTCTCCTCACACCAGGCACAGAGCCAGGTATTAATCAACTGATTCTTTTTGACCTCTTGCTTCTCATTCCTTAGTGTTGGAATGGAGTTAAACACTACTTGCGCCCCAGAGCCCTCCAGCGTGTGCCCCAGAGCCCTGAAGTCTCTCTTAATGGTTCTCAGCTTCCTGCACTCTGTGTCATCATTGCAGATTTGAAATGCTACCAGAGGGTAATAATCTGTCTCTTTCGCCAAGGAAGGAAGTTTCCTAGTTACATCCTTCACTGATGCCCCAGGTAAGCAGCAGACCTCCCTGTGGAGTGGGTCCGGTCTGCTGATAGGTCCCTCTGTTCCCTTTAGAAGGGAATCCCTCAAGACAATCACTCTCCTCTTCTTTTTCACAGAGGATGTTTTTATGGTTGTTTGAGAATGGAGAAGCTTAGGGAATGTTTCTAGGCTGTGGGAGCCATCCTCTTCATACTTCGGGATGGATTCCACTTGCAGCGCTTCATATTTATTCTTCAGGGGAATCTGTGGGTTTGTTTTCTGAGTGGGGACAGCAGGTTTCCTGCTCCAGGCATTAACTTGCTGCCATTCCCCATCTCTTGTTCCCACAACCTTGCAGTTGGAAGGTGGGTGGTGCTCAGCCCCACTAGCTCCTGCAGCCTGCTGAGTTGGTGAGAGGACACTGTTCCATCGTGAGAGGGCGCTGCACCACTGAAGGAAGATCATGTTCATGACCACCTGAGGAACCTGAACATTTATACGTCTATGGCATCTGATGAGATGCATCCCAGAGTCCTAAGGGAATTGGCAGATGTGGTTTCCAAGCCACGCTCCATGATATTTGAAAAGTCATGGCAATCAGGAGAAGTCCCTGGTGACTGGAAGAAGGGTAACATTGTGCCCATTTTAAAAAAGGGCAGAAAAGACTCTGTGAACTACCAACCTGTCAGCCTCACGTCTGTGCCTGGGAAGATCATGGAACAGATCCTCCTAGAAGCCATGCTAAAAGCACATGGAGGACATGGAGGTGAGCCAGCACAGCATCACCCAGGGCAAATACTGTATGACCAACTTAGTGGCTTTCTGTGATGGGGTAACTGCAGCAGTGGACACAGGTAAACCGATGGATGTGATTTATCGAGACTTCTGTAAAGCCTTTGACACGGTCCCACACATCCTTCTCTCTAAATTGGAGAGATATAGATTTCATGGGTGAACCGTTCGGTGGATAAGAAACAGGTTGGATGGTCGTATTCAAAGAGTAGTTGTCAATGGCTGGATATCCAGATGGAGATCTGTAACAAGTGGAGTCCCTCAGGGGTCCATACTGGGACCGGTGCTGTTTAATATCTTCACAAATGATATTGACAGCGAGACTGAATGCACCCTCAGCAAGTTTGCAGATGACACCAAGCTGAGTGGTGTAGTTGCCACACCAGAAGGACAGGATGTCATCCAGAGGGACCTAGACAGGCTGGAGAAGTGGACCTCTGAGAACCTCGTGAGGTTCAACAAGGCCAAGTGCAAGGTCCTACACCTGGGTCGGGCCAATCCCCATTTTCAGTACAGAATGGGGGATGATGTGATTGAGAGCTGCCCTGCAGAGAAGGACTTGGGGATACTGGTGGATGAGAAGTTCAACATGAGCCAGCAGTGTGCACACGCAGCCCAGAAGGCCAACCATATCCTGGGCTGCATCAAAAGAAGCATGGCCAGCAGGTTGAGGGAAGTGACTCTGCCCCTCTATTCCTCTCTTGTGAGACCTCATCTGGAGTATTGTGTCCATTTCTGGAATCCTCAAAGTAAGAAGGATATGGAGCTGTTGGAACGGGTCCAGAGGAGAGCTATAAGAATGATCCGAAGGCTGGAACACGTTCTATATGAGGACAGGCTGAGAGAGTTGGGCTTGTTCAGCTTGGAGAAGAGAAGGCTCAGAGATCTTATAGCAACCTTCCAGTACCTGAAAGGAGCCTACAAGGAAGCTGGAGAAGGACTATTCACAAAAGCTTGTGGTGAAAGGACAAGGAGGAACAGGTATAAACTGGAGAGGGGCAGATTTAGACTAGACATTAGGAAGAATTTCTTCACCATGAGAGTAGAGAGACTCTGGAACAGGTTACCAAGGGAGGTTGGGGATGCCCCATCCCTGGAGGTGTTTAAGGCCAGGTTGGATGGGGCCTTGTGCAGCCTCATCTAGTGGGATGTCCCTGCCCATGGCAGGGGGATTGGAACTAGATGATCTTTAAGTTTCCTTCTAACTCTGACTATTCTATGATTCTATGATTTCTGGGTCAAAGGCCATTTCCACTTTGTTCTTTTTATTTACCCGAGACAAGATCAAATTGAATAAGAGCTCCTAGAAGGAGACTTTGAAGAGAAGCTGCTAATCATAATTCATGTACTTGATATTCACACAATGCTCTCAGAATCTTTAAAAAAGTGTTTGGCTGAGTGGATTGCAACAAACCAAGCTATCTATTGTAAAAACCGGGGCTTCTGGCTATGTTTCCTGGGAGATTTAGTTCTTTGAATTGGAAAGACCTTATTGAGTCTAGAGTCCCACTACTCTAGCAAGTGTAACAAAACAAATGTTGCCAGAACTGTATGTATTATACTTGACAGAGAGGGAAGTTAGCCTAATTTCACATGTGCATGTACCCAGTAATAAAATAAATAGATTCACAGCATTTGCCAACAGACAATATTCTCTATTCTATTAACATATTCCACATTTTTAATGAAACAGTGGATTTACAGATCATGCTCTCAGTTTTGTTATGGATTGTCTTATAACTTTGAAAATGTTAGTAAACCTGCCTGTAATATAAGAGCATTTTTTTCTTTTTTTGCATTGAACACCATATCTTAATTCAGAGCAAAAAGGGGCCTTGTTCCTATTAGCACTATAGGAAGATCTAGAAACCCCACTGCATTTACAGGTATTAGTGAAATATTGGAGTATCAATATTTGTGCTACATGCAGAAACAGTTGTAACCATGGATCGGAAAAACTTGTCTTGAATGATCGGAAATTGTCTATTTTCCAGATGCACATTTCTAGGGTGATTTCATGCCTATGGCAGGCCAAATTGAAATCCTGGACTCAGACAATTTCAAATCTATTTCCAAACTCAAGTGATGTGTTTTGGTAATAACTTGAGGTTTTACAAGACTTGAGCACTGAAGATATCTGCTGTCAGAGTAAACATGGGAGGCATGAGAAGGAACTGAGAATGAGATCAGAAGCCAGGTTCATTTGGGCTGGGCTACAAACCCAGCTCAGGGCCAGATTCACTGGGGAGCCCATCAGGGTTTCCTGTCGGGCTGGTGTGCAGTTCCACATAATGTTGCTGTGCAAGCAGCCAAGCTGAATTGTGAAGCTTGTTCAGTCTTGAAGCTCCAATCCAAGACAGAAGGCACTGAAAAACTGAACTCAGTGAACCACAGAGCTTTAGCCCTGGTCTGGAAGAACTCAGGGCAACGGTATTTCATTCATTGGAAAGAGAGGAAGTTCTTTGCATGTATTATTTGAACATTCAAAATCCTGGACTGGAAGCAGAAAGATGAATTATAGATGAGAAGACAGCCTCTATGGTCCACATAGGCTTCAGCCTTATTTTCTGTCTCTGTCACAGATTTGCTATCGGACATGGGTAAACCCAATAGAGATTTCCTAGCTCTCCATACCTCCATGTTTCATCTGGAAATAATACCGTTATCTGCATCTGTTTAAATATAAAAGCTGAGGTGTTCAGGTATTGCCATCAAAGAGCCCAGATAGGTCCCTCAGGCTCCAAGATCTGGATACAAGTCTAACCACATGCTTTTCCAAACTTCAAGAGACTTATGTCCCATCACAGTTATATGGAGAAAAACACTCAGATTAACTCACAGTGAGAGGTCTCACATACCTCTGTTCCCCAAAATCATGCTTTAATAGCTTGGAATTTCCTTTTTATTTGATTTTTCCCTCCTTCCTTTGTTTTGCTCTCTCACAGGTCACTTAGTAAATTGAGTCTTAAATGCTTTTGGATGTAATGGTCTTAGAGATTAGCAATATAGCAAACGAAGTCAAGTAGGGAAGGCTAACTATGCTGAGACGGATTCTTAGTCTAATCAGGTTGTCCTGAGGATGAGGTTGACTCTGGTGTGCCATGATAAAGGTGGCCTGAAATGTAACTTGGACCACCAGTCAGGAACCATGACACTGGAGAATAGTCCTCGAGCCTTTTTTTATTATTTGATCTGCTTGTGTCCCATGCATTTTTCATGTACCTGTTTGGTTGCAGACTAATCCAGATTTCCCAGCTGAAGACGACCTGAACCATTTGGCACCCAGTCTCTTGTCAAGGACAGCACCAAGGAATCTCTCAGCATTTACTATCCCTGTTTCATAGCATCATGCTTTATACTGTCTGAAGAGAACTGAAAGTAATTCTAAAAGACAGAGAGCAAAAGTTTAATCAAATAATTACAATAATGTTATCAGCCTCTAAGTGGCTCCATAGAAGAAAATATAATTATCCCACTTAGCCCCAAGAACCTACTAGCTGTTGATAGTCTGAGGTTTCCAAAAAGCTGAAATGTTTGAGACAAACTTGTCACAGGGGTGTTCATGTTTTACACCCAGAAATATCAGCCATTAGATGAAGGGTAATGAAATGGAGAGTGGGGACAAATGTCTGCATGAAGCACAACAGCAGGACCCGCAGCTCATTGAACCATTCTGGCTTCCCCCTCTCCTGAGAGAGACCATACAGTCCCTATTGGACACAGAAGGAACAACAGTGACAGGGGATGAGGAAAAGGCTGAGGTACTTCATGCCTTCTTTGCCTCAGCCTTTAATTGTGAAGAAAGTTGTTCCCTCTGTGTACAAACCCAGGAGTTAGAGGAGCAAAATGAGGCTCCCATGGTCCAAGAGGAGGGGGTCAGAGCCCTGCTAGCCCGACTAGACACCCACAAGTCTATGGGGCCAGACGGGATTCACCCAAGGGTATTGAAGGAGCTGGCGGATGTGCTGGCCAAACCCCTTTCCATCATCTTCCAGCAGTCCTGGAAGACTGGGGAAGTTCCACTGGACTGGAGGCTGGCTGATGTTGTACCCATCTACAAGAAGGGTCGCAGGGAGGATCCAGGGAACAACAGGCCTGTCAGTCTGACCTCAGTGCCAGGGAAAGTCATGGAACAGGTGATCTTGAGTGCGATCATGAAACACATGCAGGATAACTGGATGATCAGGCCCAGTCAACACAGGTTCACGAAAGGCAGGTCTTGCCAAACTAACCTGATTGCCTTCTATGACAAAGTGACTCGGCTACTGGATGAGGGAAAGGCTGTGGATGTGGTCTTCCTGGACTTCAGTAAAGCCTTTGACATGGTTTCTCCTAGCATTCTGCTACGGAAACTGTCAGCCTCTGGCCTGGACAGGTGCACACTCTCCTGGGTGGAAAACTGGCTGGATGGCCGGGCCCAGAGAGTGGTGGGAAATGGAGTTAAATCCAGCTGGAGGCCAGTGACAAGTGGGGTTCCCCAAGGCTCAGTGCTGGGTCCAGCCCTGTTCATTGTCTTTATCAACGACCTGGATGAAGGCATCGAGTCCTCCCTTAGCAAGTTTGCAGACGACACTAAGCTGGGTGGAAGTGTCGATCTGCTGGAGGGTAGGGAGGCTCCAAAGGGACCTGAACAGGCTGGACTGCTGGGCTGAGACCAACGGCATGAGGTTTAACACGGCCAAATGCCGGGTCCTGCACTTGGGGCACAACAACCCTGTGCAGTGCTACAGACTAGGAGAAGTCTGTCTAGAAAGCTGCCTGGAGGAGGACCTGGGGGTGTTGGTTGACAGCCGACTGAACATGAGCCAGCAGTGTGCCCAGGTGGCCAAGAAGGCCAATGGCATCTTGGCTTGTATCAGAAACATTGTGACCAGCAGGTCCAGGGAGGTTATTCTCCCCCTGTACTCGGCACTGGTGAGACCGCACCTCGAGTACTGTGTTCAGTTCTGGGCCCCTCACCACAAGAAGGATGTTGAGGCTCTGGAGTGAGTCCAGAGAAGAGTAATGAAGCTGGTGAAGGGGCTGGAGAACAAATCTTATGAGGAGCGACTGAGAGAGCTGGGAGTGTTTAGCCTGGAGAAGAGAAGGCTGAGAGGAGACCTCATTGCTCTCTATAACTACCTGAAAGGAGGTTGTAGAGAGGAGGGTGCTGGCCTCTTCTCCCAAGTGACAGGGGACAGGACAAGGGGGAATGGCCTCAAGCTCCGCCAGGGGGGATTTAGGCTGGACATTAGGAGAAATGTTTTAACAGAAAGGGTCATTGGGCACAGGAACAGTCTGCCCAGGAAGGTGGTTGATTCACTTTCCCTGGAGGTGTTTATGGCATGAGTGGATGAGGTGCTGTGGGGCATGGTTTTGTGTTTGATAGAAATGGTGGGACTCAATGATCCGGTGGGTCTATTCCAACCTGGTTATTCTATGATTTGATGATTCTGAGTGTCAGCAGGAGAACTTGTCTCACTTTTAGCTTTGACAAATGAGTTTTACTTCACAGTAAAAGAGATGTAAATTTTGTCTCAGCTCTAAAATTACCGTAAAATTGAACCAACTTACACTTGCGCTAAACTAGTCCACATTAAACACTTGCACTTAGAGATTAGGGAAAGAAAGGGAAGAAAAAAAAAAAAAAACAGAAATATTGAGTGTGAGAGACTGAAGTCCAGCCACCTGAGAGCATGTGTATCAGGAGATGCTTTCTGCTGTAGAGAAACACGACCATGGGAAGAACAATGTTTCAATCTCATATTCTACCTTGAAAGGCCACATTTGACTGATAATGGAATTTCCATCCTTCCAAAGCACATGCAGGCTAAAAATGACATCATCTTGTCTGAGGGAGCTTTATAACACCTCCTTGGTTTTGTGGCATTCAGCATTACATATAGGGAAAACTGAATCAAGATGAAGATTTACTTACCCATCATCAACAAAATATCAGGTCTTCCAGATCCACCAGGAGGTAAGACCTGTGGTTTCCTCAGCTTTTTTCTCACCCTGCTTCCACGCCAGAGGAAAACACATAAAAAGATAAGACAAGACATCATTCAGACAAGGAATACCTTCCTACATAGTGTGTGGACGGAGTAGGTCAACAAGTTAGGGACGGCGATGTGGAAGAACATGGGATGTGACAGTAGAGGTTAGGGACCCCCCACGAAGGAGGGCCTCTTGTGGGACAGGGCTATAAGAGGGAATTGTGTAATCAATAAACCCACCATTTTGAGCTTCCTCTATACTAGAGTCTGTGTCTCAATGGTCCTCGCCGGGGAGGAGCGAGAGTCCGGTACAGGGGGGTGTTTGTTGAGATGCAACGATAGTGCTCCTGTTCATAGAATTGCTTGGTTGGAAAGACTTTTGAGATCATCAAGATACTAGATGTTGGAAAGCTGAGACAGGCATGACCTGTATATGGAGTTTATAGATAGATCAAAGGATGTGCTGAGCAGTTACAGAGGTCTTATATTTGCAATCTGCGACAAAAAAATCCTAATGACAAATATAGAAAGATATGGTGCAGTCTGAAAACTCCTATAACAACAGCTGGGATCATTTACCTATCAAGCACAGCTGGTAGCTGCTGCCCTGACTGTAATCTGGGACAGAAATACGTTCTGTTAGAGACGCGGCAAGGAGAGACCATTTAAAAGAGACTGCCACACACAGTGCCAGGATAGAGGGCCTAAAATCTGCCCTCGGTGTGGAAAGGGTAAACATTTTGCTGGTTGGTGTAGATCAACATGGGATAAGAACGGGATAGTGTTGTCGGAAAACCAGGAGCAAAGCATGGTTCAGAGGCACGTACTGACACAGACGCCTCCATAGCAAGCAGCAGCTCTCATCTCAGAGCAAGAACCAGAGGCAGCACCGAGATAGACGTGATTACCACCATCGCAGTAGTGCTGCAATCGTCTGCCCTTCATACAATAACATGGAGTGTAAAAAGACCATTGGGATTGGTTTTACTGCCTTGTAATTAGAATGATTATCAATAATTCGGTTGGGACTCTTTGTTTTACCTGGGGTCGTTGATACAGGCTGTACTGGAATCATTCAAGCAAGGGTATGCATGCTGTCTCCACTAATGTCATGAACACCATTCCACTGGTATTAATACCAAAGGATAGCTGGATAGTGTGTTTAATTTTGTTCAAAGCGGCTGTGTTCCAAGCTGACTCTGTAGAGCATGGCTCACAAGGATTTGAGTCCATAAGAATCCCTGAAATACATTTGGCTTGGTCCCTACAAAAAAAAATTAACACAAAAGTGGGAAGCCAGAACATCTTAAAATGGCTCTAGTGTAACCCTTAATTGGGCACATTCCACAAATTTTGTGGGGGAGAGATGTGTTAAATGCAAGGGGAATAGGCATTGGAACTATGTACGAGTGAAAAATCGGGTACATTGCGAAATTTGGTGGAGGGGCAACTAGATCACGGGCATATAGTCCCATTTAATAGTCCTTGGAACACACCTGTCTTTATGATATAAAGAAAAACACGGGGAAGTGGCGATTGCTTCACAATCTCCGAGCAGTGAATGCTCAATTGGGAGATAAGGGAGCACTGCAGCCGGGACTGCCTCGAGCGTCCATCATACCGGAAGGCTGGCCGATCATCATCTTGGATGTGCAAGACTGTTTTTCTCAGTACCGTTACACCCTGCTGATTTGGAGCGATTCTCCTTTACGGTGCCCAGTACCAATTTGCAAGCCCCGGCTAAACGATGTCAATGGACGGTATTGCCGCAAGACATGAAGAATTCCCCCACCATCTGCCAGATAGTGGCATTTCATGCATTAGACAGCGTCCGACAACATGCGTTTGATGCAAATATCCTACATTACATGGATGACATTCTGCTGGCTGCCAAGGATAAGGGAAGAGTAGAGCAGCTCTATGAACAGGTGACTCACGCCTTGGAGGATCGAGATTTACATATTGCAGATGCGAAGACTCAACGAGTGGGAGACAAACAGTATTTGGGAGCACTCATCACCAAGACAGTGGTGAGGATACAAAAAAATAAGATCTCTCCAGACATAGCCACAAAGCACCAGATGCAACAGCTGGTGGGAGCTCTGCAGTGGGCTCGTCAGTTCGCGCCTATTCCCGAAGAAATCATGGCCACTTTCTACCGACATCTGAAAGGAGCTGACCCGCACCCAGAACAAAAGTGCTCTTTGACAGCTACAGAGCGAAAGATGCTACAAGAAGTGGAGGAGATTATCCAAAAGTCTGAATTGCGGAGAATTAGGGCAGATGTTCCTGTAAACGCCACGTGGTGCGCTACTAAAGGCGGTGTTTTAGGTGTACTGTACCAAGAGCGGTCACCCACTGAAATTAGCCCTCTGTTGTGGCAAAGTCAGGCCCCTAAGACAGCGGTAGCCACCATCGGATTGCTCTCAGCGCTAATTATTCTGCGTCTGCGATGGGCAGCATGCATGGCTCTTGGAAAAGATCCAGATGTCTTGGTGTCTCCTCTTACTCATCACCTTTGGGTAACCTTGTTGCACTCTCACCAGAACTGCAAGCGTCCTTAGAAGGTTACCAGGGAATGGTCCAATGCGGACGGAATTTGCAACGGCTACACCATCTGCAGATGCTGCAGCTGCATGTTGAGACAAATTTTTCCAGTACTCCAGTAGATGGGCTCACGATCTTTACTGACGCATCATCCCTAACACATAAAGCGGTCGCAACTTGGCAGCAGGGCTCTAATTGGGAGCATATTGAACATAATGACCCACAGGCCTCATCACAGTGGCTGGAGGCAAAAGGGGTAGAACTGGCGCTCCTTGCCTTCCCAGATCAACCACTAAACATAGTCACGGACTCGCTGTACGTCTTTACCATCTGCCAGAAACTTATCCATATGCATTTCACCACTACAGAAGCGGCCATGTTACTGAGCCAAGTAGGGCAACTTCGAAGTGAAAAGGCGGCCGTTATACATACTCCTTCTCATCAAAAGCTCCCTGGATTGTATAAGGCAGGAAATGACCGAGCAAATGCCACAGCCAAGGTCTGGGCATTGCAGGAGGCAAAGCGGCTGCATGCTGAGCTGCATCTCGGCGCTGATGCATTGGCAAGGGCATGTAAAATTTCAAAACCGTATGCGTGAGAAGTTGTTCAAGCTTGCCCTTATTGTCAAACTGGTCCCCTCTGGGAAGCAGGTGTAAACCCCAGGGGTATTGAGGCAAATCGAATTTGGCAGACTGATGTTATGGAATTTGCACCCTTTAGGCCTCGGTGATTCCTGCAGGTCACTCTTGACACGTACAGCATGGTGATCATGGCCACCTTGCATGCGAGAAATACCGTGAGAGCCACGATTCTGCACTGGTTAACATGTATGGCGTGGCTGGGTAAACCAGAGGTTATGAAAACAGATAATGGGTCCAACTATACGGCGCTTTAACCCGTCAAAGGGCAGAACGATGGGGCATTCAGTTGAAAATGGGCATTCCCGGGAATAGTCAGGGGCAGGCGATCGTGGAGCAAGCATACGGGACACTCAAACGTTTACTGCTGCGGCTAGGGGAGGGGGAAGGACACCTCCCTGGAAGGGTGATTCCCCGGGCACAGCAGGATCTCCTTCTAGCAAAAGCCTTACACGCTCTCAACCATCATGAACACAGCAAACACATCCCAATTTTCAAACATTTTTCCTTTTTGCGGGCAGAGACTAACTATCCCCAGGTGCAAGTTCGATTCCTGGGTGCTCCGATATGGGAGTGGGGGTGGAAATTGCGTGTCTTAGGGCGAGAATATGCTGCGGTAGAGAGACACGGAGATATTAAGTGGGTGCCTACACACTTAGTGCGCCCAGACAAGACCTCAGAGGGTGGGAAACCTACCGCCGCGTCAGAAAGGGAACAGGTTGTTGAGTAACTATGACCTCAAGTGTTTTGTACGTTTGAGCCTAATCACAGTTCTGCACTATTCACCGGAAGCACTGCAAGGATGGTGGGACCATACCTACTGATATATGGCCTGGCCTTGAAGGCTGGGAACCTTTGAGAAAAAGACACTGGTGAAAACCGATGGGTGCAGTGGGCGTGTGCAAGGAATTTGACTCAGATGTGCCTATATCTGCCAGTAGTTGGTGTGGTACGGCAAATGTGTGCCCTTTTCATACCACAGCCAACAACAGATCTTTTGGGGAGTGACCTTTCCAATGTTAAAAACAAAAAAAAAAGGGTTTACCATACGTGAAATCGATATAAGCCTTATTAGATAATGTATGTACATATTTTAAGTGTTGTATGTTCCTGGTACCGTGTGTAGTTTAAATATCCATAACATTGTAAAAGTGTGGATCCAATAGTGATAACCAAATGCATGAATGTATTTGACTAGCTGAGAAATGAGTGTTCGTGTGTGTGTGTTTGAAGTACTTCAGACATTTGTGAGACTTACAACTTGGTTTTGATTAATCTTGAAAATATATCTCTGGGACCTTTTGATCTGAAACGTCCACTAAGCTGGCAAACAGGTAGATTTACCTGGGGATCTTTGGAATGGAAGGCTTCAGAAGGAAAACATTTAAAATACCTAGCAAAACATAAAAAAGGATAAAGCCTAACCTTGCAGCAGTATGTGTGTGAGTCCCCCGCCCCCTTCCTTCTCCTTCCTTTCTAAGTTTTTTTTTCTTTCAGCTTTGAAGAAGTCCAGAGGAGTAAACGGTGTTATCTCTCTAGGGGAATGCCAATTTGTGAGAACACTCTGCATTCCAGGGTTGCTCATCAGCAACTGCTGGGTCCTTGTGCAGACAACCTTTAGGGATAATTGACCCAATCATAGAGGAAAATTCAAATGATTCATTACCAATTATTGAGTGGATATTTTACCACTTCAACCTTAAAAAAAACAAGCAACAAACAAAAACATAGTCACTAGATTTAAAATGATTACAATGATAATCACCGAGGGAAGAAAAAGAAGTGTTCAGTTATTACGTTGACTCGACAATCATTTATATCCTGATGACAAAATATGCTAAGTGCTGCATGGCAGGGGGGAATCAGGAGAGACACTACAAAACAGATTGAGGAAGGTGCAATATGTAATGAATTTTTTGCGATTAGCAAGAGATGATAAAATTGTGCCGATGTTGAAGCATATGCAAACCATGTCGTCAAAATTAGAGCAAATGCAAGACAATGTGAAAGTGCTATTGAAACACAGTTATCATGGGCGCTGGACAGGTCTGTGTAAGCTACTAACATGGGATGAGGTTATGCTTGTGTTTTCACAGATACAGGACCACTTTGGGCACCTGCAAGATGAAACAAGCAATGTTGCTGTGTGACAACTGTTAAGCCTCAACCACAAAAGCAGTTGACAAGAATGAGGAGGAATGTTATTTTTAATGGTGTTCATTGCTTTAACAATTATCCCGTGTGTTACAGTGTATACAACATCAAGTCAATCATATGTTTCACTTGAACGCTTTAGCCATCGGAAAACAAAAAGGGGGAATTATGAGAAAGTTTTTGCAGAGAAGAAGGTCTTGAAACAGAGAACTGAAAGATAAACAAAGGCCAGTTCGGTGAGGAGAAAAGACAGCCTTCTGATAAGCAGCTGGAAGGCATACAGGAGCTGGTTCAGTGAGAGAGAGTACCAGCTGACAGAAACACAATTGAAGAGAACTATCAACATAGTTCATTTTACTGTAACTTGGTTCCTTAGCATGTGCAGTAGTTTAGCCAATAATGTGTTAGTACTAGCTTTATGGACAGTTACCTTTAACCAATAATACACTGTAGAACGGGGGCTGGGTGCATTTCAATGTCTCCTCTCACGTATGCGTGGCATGCAGCATGCCTCTGCTGTTCAATGTGTGCTACTCCTGCAAGGGGAGAGGGATTTGTGGGCGGAGTAGGTCAACAAGTTAGGGACGGCAATGTGGAAGAGCACAGGATGTGACAGTAGAGGTTAGGGACCCCCCACGAAGGAGGGCCTCTTGCGGGACAGGGCTATAAGAGGGAATTGTGTAATCAATAAACCCACCATTTTGAGCTTCCTCTATATTAGAGTCTGCATCTCAATGGTCCTCGCCGGGGAGGAGCGAGAGTCCGGTACAGGGGGGTGTTTGTTGAGATGCAGCGATAGTGTCCCTGTTCATAGAATTGCTTGGTTGGAAAGACTTTTGAGATCATCAAGCCCAATCATGCCTGTCCACTACTAAACCATATCCTTAAACACTTAATCTACCTGTCTTTTAAATACCTCCAGAGATGATGACACAACCACCTAGCTGGGTAGCTTGCTCCAGTGCCTGATAACCTTTTCGGTGAAGAAATTTTTCTCGATCTGAGCCTCCCCTGTTGCAACTTGAGGCAAATTCCTCTTGTTCTATCACCTGTCACTTGGGAGAAGAGACCAACACCCACCTCACTACAACCTCCTTTCATGTTGTTGGAATAAAGCTAAATATGGAAATAAAGCTAAATGTGGGGAGCAATAGGAACCCTAATGTTTTCTGAATACACACCCCCTTCCCCGTAGGCTGAGTATAAGGCAGATTTTCTTTAAAAGTAAAGTCAGTGGAGATACAACATGCACAGGCGCAGCACACTTTTCATTAGAAAGTAATGCAGCAAGGGCATCTTGCCCTGTGACCTGGGGGACGAGACATTTGGAATTCGACATAGTCAGCCCCTGCTATCAGCAAGGAGCATGGTACCCAAGGACAACTGCCCAAGTACTTTCCAAGAAGACTAGTTGCAATTGTTGCTCTGACAATCCTGCCCTCCAGTTGAACTGTACTCATTATAACATCTTCGTAATATCATTATAATACTAAAACACACCTCCACACCTAAGTCTACCCACCTCCTCCCCACCTCTGAGGCAAACCACTCCCATAACCACTCCTACTGGGCATGCGCAGTTAAGTTTTGGCATGCAAAGTGAGAATTTTGTCTCCACCAATCAACAGGGTTTAGCATAGTGACTTCAGTCTCTCAAGTGCCACATAAAACCCCTCCCCAATGGTGCAAGTTACTATAAAAAGGTTTTTTGAGAGGAAAATGCCATCAAAACTTTTGGGGGCAGT
This sequence comes from Clamator glandarius, assembly GCA_033459285.1. Lineage (NCBI taxonomy): Eukaryota > Metazoa > Chordata > Aves > Cuculiformes > Cuculidae > Clamator > Clamator glandarius. Next base: position 40,678 of record JAUNZM010002646.1, on the reverse strand, counting down.
CAACAGGTTGGACGCCATCTCCCCTTCCCTCACATGGGATGCTATCTGGGGTAAGACATTTGTCATGCGTGCTAAAAACATAACTTAGCATCAAACTAATTATTAATATCTTTCTATACTTTGACTTTAACTACATATTTCTTACCTGCATATTGCTCCTTTCTATGCTTGGGTGCTTGACTTCCAGTGTCTTTTTGGAAATAATATCTTATCCACAATCAAACCCTTATTTAGTCACAAATTGTTAAAATCAATTATTTTTAACAAAATTGACTTATTTGTACATATACAAGCCACAGAAATCTTGCTAACTGTTAAGAGGGATTTAAACTCAGCAAGCTAGATGAGATTAATTGTCTGTGAAGTTGCTGATAAGAGCCCAAGTGAAGAGCAAGCTGGATAATATTAATTGTCCTTCCATGATTGCTCAGTGTTTACCGTGACCCAACAAGCTGAACGGTTTATTTCCATTCTTGCAAGATTGTCAGAGAAAGGATTAAGCAGATTGGTAAACTAACCCTCTGAAGTCTCTTGTATTTTAACTTAAATTGTGACACAGATAGTTGTAGACAGTGATAAGGTCTCCCCTCAGCCTCCTTTTCTATAGGCTAAACAACCCCAGTTCCCCAAGACCCCTCTTGTAAGACTTGTTCTCCAGCCCCTTCACCACCTTCGTTGATCTTCTCTGGGCACACTCCGGGACCTCAATGCCTTTCTTGTAGTGAGGGGCTCAAAACTGAACACAGGATTTGAGGTGTGGCCTCACAAGTGCTGACTACAGAGGCAGAATCACTTCCCTGGTCCTGCTGGCCACGCTGTTTCTGATACAAGTCAAGATGCTATTGTCCTTCTTGGCCACCTGGGAACACTGCTGGCTCATGTTCAGTCAGCTATCAAACAACATCCCGAGGTTCTTCTCTGCCAGGCAGCTTTCAAGCCAATCTTCCTCAAGCCTGTAGTGCTGCACAGGGGTTTTTGAGTCCGAAGTGCAGCACTCGGCACTTGGCCTTGTTAAACCTCATCCCACTGGCCCCAGCTCATCAATCCTGTCTGTCCAGATCCCTTTGGAGAGCCTCCCTGCCCTCAAGCAGATCAACACTTCCTCCCAGCTTAGTGTCATCTGCAAACTTGCTAAGGGTACATTCAATCCCCTCATCCAGATCATCGATAAAAATATTGAATGGCACTGCACCCAACATTGAGCCCTGGGGAACACCACTTGTAATTGGCCTCCAACTGAATTTAACTCCATTTACCATAACTCTTTGGGCCCGTCCATCTAGCCAGTTTTTCAGCCAGCAGAGCATACGTCTGTCCAGGCCAGTGGCAGCCAGTTTCTCAAGCAGAATGCTGTGAGAAACTGTTTCAAAAGTTTTACTGTAGTCCAGGTACACTATATCCACAGTCTTTCCCTCATCCATTAAGTGGGTAAACTTGTCAGAGAAGGAGATCTGATTAGTTTGGCAGGACATGCCTTTCATAAGCCCATGTTGACTAGGCCTGATCACCTGGTTGTCCTGTACATGATGTGTGATAGCACTCCAGATGACCTGCTCCATGACCTTCCGTGATATTGAGGTCAGACTGACAGGCCTGTAGTTTCCTCCGACCCTTCTTGCAAATGGGCGTAACATTTGCCAACCTCCAGTCAAGTGAAACTTCCCCAGTCAGCCAGGACTGCTAGTAGATGATGGAAAGGTCTTTGGTGAGCACCTATGCCAGCTCCTTTAATACTCGGGTGGATTCCATCCGGCCCCATAGACTTATGAACATCTAATTGGCTGAGCAGGTCTCTAGTCATTTCCTCTTGGATCATGGGAGCTTTCTTCTGCTCTCCCTCCCTGTCTTCTGGCTCTGGAGGCTGAGTACCTAGAGAACATCTTACCTTACTATTAAAGACTGAGACAAAGAAGGCATTAAGTACCTCAGCCTTATCCTCATCCTTTTTCACTACTGTTCCCCCTGTGTCCAGTAATGGATGGAGATTCTCCTTGGCCCTCCTTTTGTTGCTAATGCATCTGTAGAAAGATTTTTTTATTATCTTTCACAGAATGGGCCAATCTAAGTTCTAGTTGGGCTTTAGCCCTTCTGACTTTATTTCTGCATGACTTCACTTCAGCCTTGCAGTTCTCCTGAGCTGCCTGCCCCTTCTTCCAAAGCTTGTAGACTTTCCTCTTTTTTTCTGAGATCCACCCAGATCTCTCTGCTCAGCCAAGCCAGTTTTCTTCCCTGATGGCTTATTCTCCAGCACATGGGGATGGCCTGCTCTTGTGCCAACAGGATTTGCTTCTTGAAGAACATCCAGCCCTCTTGGGCTCCTTTGTACTTTGGGACTGCCTCCCAAGGGACTTTATTGACCAGCCTTCTGAACAGTCCAAAGTCTGTCCACTGGAAGTCCAAGGTGGCCGTTCTGCTGACTCCCATCCTTACTTCTCCTAGAACTGAGAATTCTATCATTTCGTGATCGCTGTGCCCCAAGCATCCTCCAACGATCACATCTCCCACAAGGCCATGCACATGCAAAGCATGCTGGAGGCTGAGCTCTCCTCCCAGAGTGGTACTTCTGCCACAGTGCTGTGTGGTACAGCTCTGCTTTTTCCACATTTGCATTTGGCAGATCTCAGAATTGTAAATTTTGCCTGCAGCTGTAGCAATGCTTTGCAATACAGCAGCTCTGACTCCAAGTGATCACAGCTGGCACATGTTGACGGGAGCATCACAGAATCAAATGCAGAGATCAATATGATCAGCGAGTGTTCGATTTATTGAGCTTAGTTGTTTCTTTATAAACCCTTTTCGGTTACATAACTGGGTGCCCACGAGGGTATCTACAGTGTATTATTGGTTAAAGGTAGCTGTCCATAAAGCTATTACTGACATATTATTGGCTAAACTACTGCACATGCTAAGAAACCAAGTTACAGTAAAATTAACTATGTTGATAGTTCTCTTTAATTGTTTTTCTTTCAGCTGGTAGTCGTTCCCACTGAACCAGCTCTTGTATTCCTTCCAGCTGCTTATCAGAAGGCTGTCTTTTCTCCTCACCAAACTGGCCTTTGTTTATCTTTCAGTTCTCTGTTTCAAGGCCTTCTTCTCTGTGAAATGTTCCCACAATTCCTCCTTTTTGTTTTTGATGACTAGAGCATTCAGGTGAAACATATGATTGACTTGATGTTGTATACACTGTAACACACAGGATAATTGTTAAAGCAGTGAACACCATTAAAAATAACATTCCTCCTCATTCTTGTCAACTGCTTTTGTGGTTGAGGCTTAACAGTTGTCACACAGCAACGTGGGCTTGATCCACCTTGCAGGTGCCCAAAGTGGTCCTGTATCTGTGAAAACACAAGCATAACCTCGTCCCCATGTTAGTAGCTTATACAGACCTGTCCTTTGCCCATAATAACTGTTTTTCAATAACACTTTCACATTGTCTTGTACTTTCTCTATTTTTGACGACATGCTTCAACATTGGCACAATTTGATCATCTCCCGCTAATCAGAAAAAATTCATCATATTGCACCTTCATCAATCTGTTTTGCGGTGTCTCTCCTGATTCCCTCCTTTTTGTTTTGCTAACAACATTTTTACTACTTGATGGGTACGTTCAATAATGGCTTGGCCAGTGGGGGAATTTGGGATTCCCATTTTATGTGATACACCCCGCTTCCTTAGAAAGGCTTGCATGCTCTGTGAAACATATGCCAGTCCATTATCCGTCTTGATTATCTGCAGAATTCCTAAAGTGGCAAAAGCTTGTCTAAAGTGTGTCTGTACATGGCGTGATGTTTCCCCTGATAACACGGTCAATACAACTGCCATTGAGTATGTGTCTATAGAAACATGCACATATTTCAGTCTTCCAAACTCCACAATGTGAGTCACATCGGTTTGCCACAACTGTAATTATTTTAAACCTTGTGGGACCACCGCAAATGACAGACCTTTGGTGACTTGTTGACAATCTGGACAGGCTTGCACAATTGCTTTTGCCTCTGCAATAGGTAAATTGAACTGTCTCCTTAATACTTCTGCTGACTGATGAAAAGAGTCATGAGAAATTCGTGCCTGCTGCCACAAATCAGATGTTGGTTGCGATGCTAAAAAAATAGGTTGCGTTAATTTGTCCGCTCTAGCATTTCCTTCTGTGCAAAACCCTGGCAAACTGGTGTGACTCCTATCATGACATACATAATATATCGCCCTTCGCTGATTCAGCAACTGTAGCAGTTGTTTTAATAATTCAAATAATTGCTGATTTGAAACCTCTTTCAGAATTGATCTTTACATTCTTTGCACAATTCAGGCTACATAGATTGAATTGGTGATAACGTTCAAAGGTTGGCCAGGCCATTTATCAACAGCCTCAGCCACCGCCTTTAAATCTACGATTTGTGGAGATGCCTGTATTAAAAATATTACATTTCTCCATTCTTTTAGCCTCCAACCATACAATTACTGCTTTTCTCGTTCTTCCACTTCCGTCCGGCCTTGCACCGGCACTGGGCTTATTTTTGATTTTTCTTCAATAACTTGATTCTCTAAAGAAGTTATCAGCTTACTACTAGGATGATGTGTCTTTAATTTTCCTGTGTAATTTTCCTGTGTAATTTTCCAATGTCACTTGCAATGCTAAACTGTTTTGCAAACACCACTTTTTCCTTCATGGGAATTATAATGCTGTCTGGCTCATACCCTTTTAACTCTAAAATTCTTTCTCTACCTCTAATTTGCATGGCAAAAGTTTCAGGTCTGGTCAATATTGTTTTGTTCATTTGATGTTTAAGAAACAACCATTCTATAATTCCCAATTTATTATTTTCTGCTCTATCTTCCAGCCATTGCATTGTAATTCCCACGGGCTGAACTTCATTATTAATTAACAGTAAATGCACAGGCTGTGGACTTTTCCATTTATTCTAATACCCATTCTGCCTCTTTTGTCAATTTTCATGGGGCATTCAAATCTGTATCGCCCTCCAATAAATTAAATACAGGTTTGAACATCTGATTATCTATTCCCAGCAATGATCATACCCAACTGATATTTCCCAAGTTCTTTTGCACATCGTTTAGTGTTTTGATGTCAAACCATACTGTCAACTTTTGCGGTGCAACAGTTTGGTCAAATATTTTCCAACCCAAAAACTTCCATGGTGGTTGGGCCTGCACCTTCTCTGTGGCTATGGATAACCCTAATTGTTGTAAATCATTCACAAGCTCTATTTGACATTGTTCAGGCTGATCCTGTCCTGCCATCAAAATGTCATCCATATAATGAAGGACTATCAAATGCGGATGTTGTTGTTGAACAGGTTCCAGTGCCTTGGCTACATATTGCTGACAAATTGTCGGTGAGTTCTTGATGCCTTGTGGCAATACTACCCATTGATAGCTTTTCATAGGCGCTTGCTTATTTACTTCTGGCACTGAAAAGGCAAACTTGTCACTGTCCTCTGGACAAATAGGTATGGTAAAAAAACAGTCTTTGAGATCTATGATCAAAATGTTCCAATGTCTCAGAATCATTGTTGGTGATGGCAGTCCTGGCTGTAATGCTCCCATATCTTCCATTACTTCATTGATCTTTCGTATGTCGTGTAATAGTCTCCACTTCCCTGATTTCTTCAGGATCATGAACACTGGTGTATTCCATGGACTAACAGATTCTTTAACATGTCTAAGTTCCAATTGCTCTAAAATTAACTATTGCAAGGGATTGCCACCACATAAGGTCTGGTGAAACAGCATCCGCCATCGGGTAACACAAAAGTCATGATCTTTTGGCTCATCCTTGTTTCACCTGCAAAGCCTCTGACTCCTGTCAGTGTTCCATCTGATGCCAATAGAGGCCAATCAGAAGGCCAGTGTGATTTTGCTATCACCGTGACGTCAGCTCCGGTGTCAACCAACATCTCTATTTCTTTTCCATCTCCTTTTTTTTCTGGTCATGGTTATCAGATCTTGCAAGACCATTTGCGCCAAAATTTTTTGGTTTCTGATTTTGAATTCTCATTGCCCATAACAGCTGTTTTTCCTGACCCACTGATCTGAATCCTCCTTTTCCTCTTTCTTTTGTTAAAGCATGAGGGACCTGAGTGATAAATGGTGTTAATTGTGCAAAGCGAGTGCCCTTTTGTATGGAAACAGGAGGAGATGGAGTCCATACCATTCCCTGCATCGGTCCCCAATAGTCAGCATCAATTACACCTTGTAAAATTAATAAGCCTTCCAAGGTAATGCTTGAATGTCCTAGTAATAATGCACTAAGTCCAAAACCGAATGAGTCACACACAGTGGCTAAAATCCTTACCACCTTAAAAACAAGAAGTGTTTTATCTTCTGCCGCTATGACATCCACTCCAGCACTTCCACGAGTTTTTGCTGTGAGCTGCTCCAAACATCCTGGTTGTTGTCGTCCCTTGATGCGGGGCTAGAATTCACATTCAGGGACATTTGTGTCATCACGTGGCCCTGTGTCACGCTCCATCCACCATTTCCCTGCACGCTTAACTGATTCAGTAGGCGACCCCCTTTGTCAAATCGTGATTGGCATTGATTTGCGTAGTGGCGACCTCTGTGACATCAGGGGCAAATACCTGGTTGCTTTGACTTTGTGCCTTCCGGCTGTCCACAACTACACTGATAGCTTATATGTCCAGGTTGTCCACAATTACAGCATTTGTGATTATGACCCACCGTAGTTGAAAAGGCCATTGTCACCATGGCTTGACTTCTCATAGCACTCACTCTATTCGCCGCTTCTACTATCGCTATTAAAATTGAGGCTCTCAGCAGCGCCACTAACACCTTTTAACAATCTGGATTGGCATTCTCCACTGCTAGTTTTAATAATAAGGATTCCCTGGCCTCAGGATGTTCTATTTGCCTTTCAATGGCATCCCTCAGTCTGTCGATAAAAGTTATGTATGGCTCCGATGCTCCCTGCTGTATTGTGGTAAATGAAATGATTGACTTTCCTGTTTTGGGGATTGTCGCAATGCCGGCAGCGCCATTGCCGCTGTTTCTCATAAGACCTCTGGTAAGACTCGCGTTTGAACTTGAGGGTCCCCAAACTGCCCTTCACCCAAATAGTGATCAGTTCCAATCACATACTGAGGATCTCCAGGCTGTTGTCCCAGGTTTTCTATTGCCTTGTTTTCTGCATATTCACACCATCTATCTAGCCATAATACCTTCTGTGGCTTTAAACTAGATGTGAGGGGGGAGGGGATGGAGGCCAGGCAGGATGGGAGTGAGCCTGGAGGTGAGACTTCAGAGGCAAAGGGGTGGTGTGCTGGCGATGCCTGCCGGTGTATCACCACTAAGCAAGAGGGGGTGAGTGCAGCTGAGGATGGTAGGCAGCAAACTGGCACTGTGGCCTTAGTTAAGTCAAGGACCGCTCAGTTGGGAGGAGCCCTATTGCGAAGGCTGAAGCTACGCCTGCCCAGCTGAAGTGCATTTACACCAATGCACGCAGCATGGGAAATAAGAAGGAGGAGCTGGAAGCTGTGGTAGGGCAGGGAGACTACGATGTTGTTGCCATTGCGGAGACGTGGTGGGATGACTCGTACATCTGGAGCGTACCCATGGTGGGGTATAAACTCTTCAGGAAGGACAGGAAGGGCAGAAGAGGAGGTGGGGTAGCCCTCTGTGTTAGAGAGGGTTTTGATACCCTCGAACTGGACTACAGTCAGGATGGGACTGAGTGCCTGTGGGTGAAAATCAGAGGAGTCCATGGGCAGGAAGGGATTGTGATGGGAGTCTGCTATAGACCACCCAGCCAAGAAGAAGCAGCTGATGAGCTCTTCTACAAACAACTGAGTGTAGTCTCAAGATCGCTACCTCTAGTCCTTGTGGGTGACTTCAATTTCCCAGATATAGGCTGGGAGTATAATACAGAAGAAAGGAAGCAGTCCCGGAGGTTCCTGGAGTGTGTGGAAGACAACTTCCTCACACAGCTGGTGAGCGAACCGACAAGGGACGATGCCCTCCTGGACCTGCTGTTTGTGAACAGAGAAGGACTGGTGGGGGATGTGAAGGTTGGAGGACGCTTGGGGCAAAGCGATCATGAGATGATAGAGTTCTCAGTGCGGGGTAAAATGAAGAAGGAGGTTAGCAGAACAGTCGCCCTCAACTTTCAGAGAGCAGACTTTGGGCTGTTCAGAAGGCTGGTCGGAAAAGTCCCGTGGGAGGCGCTCCTTGAAGGCAAAGGTGTCCATGAGGGCTGGGCGCTCTTCAAGAAGGAACTCCTAGCAGCTCAGGAGAAAGCTGTCCCCAAGTTCCGGAAAAGTAGCCGTCGGGGTAAGAAACCAGCATGGTTGAGTAGGGAGGTCCTAAGAGACATCAATAGGAAGAGGAGGGTCTACGACCTCTGGAGGAAGGGGCAGGCATCCTGGGTGGACTATAGGGAGGAGTGAGAACGTGCAGGGAAAAAGTCAGGAGGGCTAAGGCCCAACTAGAAATGCGATTGGCCAAGACTGTGAAAGACAACAAAAAGTCTTTCTACAAATACATCAACAGCAAAAGGAGGGCTAGGGAGAATCTCCAGTCCCTAGTAGATGCAGAGGGAACAACAGTAACAGGGGACGAAGACAAGGCTGAAGTGCTCAATGCCTACTTTGCCTCAGTCTTTAACAGTAAGGAAAATTGTTCCCTCTGTGCACAACCCCAGGGATTGGAAGAGAAGTATGAGATTCCCAAGGTCCAAGAGGAGGTGGTTAGAGACTTGCTTGCCCAGCTAGATGCCCACAAGTCTATGGGGCCAGATGGAGTCCACCCAAGAGTTTTGAGGGAACTGGCGGATGTGCTGGCCAAACCCCTTTCCATCATCTTCCAGCAGTCCTGGATGAGTGGGGAGGTTCCGCTGGACTGGAGGCTGATGTCGTGCCCATCTATAAGAAGGGGCGCAGGGAGGATCCGGGGAATTACAGGCCTGTCAGTCTGACCTCGGTACCGGGGAAAGTCATGGAGCGGGTGATCTTGAGTGCTATCAAGAAGCACTTGCAAGAGAACCGGGTGATCAGGCCCAGTCAACACGGGTTCATGAAAGGCAGGTCTTGCCAGAGTAACCTGGTCACCTTCTATGACCGAGTGACTAAACTCTTGGACGAGGGAAAGGCTGTGGATGTGGTTTTCCCGGACTTCAGTAAAGCCTTTGATACAGTTTCTCACAGCATTCTGCTTCGGAAACTGTCGGCCTCTGGCCTGGACGGGTGCACACTCTCCTGGGTGAAAAACTGGTTGAACGACCGGGCCCAGAGAGTGGTGGTAAATGGAGTTAAATCCAGCTGGAGGCCAGTGACAAGTGGGGTTCCCCAGGGCTCAGTCCTGGGTCCAGTCCTGTTTAATATCTTTATCAACGACCTGGATGAAGGCATTGAGTCCTCCCTTAGCAAGTTTGCAGATGACACTAAGCTGGGTGGAAGTGTCGATCTGCTGGAGGGTCGGGAGGCTCCAAAGGGACCTGAACAGGCTGGACTGCTGGGCTGAGACCAACAGCATGAGGTTTAACATGGCCAAATGCCAGGTCCTGCACTTGGGGCACAACAACCCTAAGCAGAGGTACAGACTAGGAGAAGCCTGGCTGGAAAGCTGCCAGGAGGAGAAGGACCTGGGGGTGCTGGTTGACAACCGACTGAACATGAGCCAGCAATGTGCCCAGGTGGCCAAGAAGGCCAGTGGCATCCTGGCCTGCATCAGAAAAAGCATGACCACCAGGTCCAGGGAGGTTATTCTCCCTCTGTACTCGGCACTGGTGAGACCACATCTCGAGTACTGTGTTCAGTTCTGGGCCCCTCACCACAAGAAGGATGTTGTGGCTCTGGAGCGAATCCAGAGAAGAGCAACAAAGCTGGTGAAGGGGCTGGAGAACAAATCTTATGAGGAGCGACTGGGAGAGCTGGGTTTGTTTAGCCTGGAGAAGAGGAGGCTGAGGGGAGACCTTATTACTCTCTACAACTACCTGAAGGGAGGTTGTGGAGAGGAGGGAGCTGGCCTTTTCTGCCAAGTGACAGGGGACAGGATGATAGGGAATGGCCTCAAGCTCCGCCAGGGGAGATTTAGGCTTGAGATTAGGAAAAAATTCTTCATGGAGAGGGTGGTTAGGCATTGGAACGGTCTGCCAAGGGAAGTGGTTGAGTCACCGTCCCTGGAGGTGTTTAAGGTGAGGGTGGATGAGGTACTTAAGGGCATGATTTAGGGATTGGTGGGAATGGTTGGACTCGACGATCCAGTGGGTCTCTTCCAACCTGGTTATTCTGTGATTCTGTGATTCTGCGATTCTGTGATTCTGTGATCTGTTAGAATCAGGGTGGCTATTTGTTTAATGTCTTATGGAACCACAGCCATTCCCATAAAAACATTCTCCAGCAATGATTGTGTATATGGGGCAGTCAAGTCATGCTCTGATACCGTTTTTCTTAACTCCTTCACCACCTGCCAGTCAAATGGTTGATATTGTGGTGGTTGATTCTCGTGGTAAACAACGGGCAAAACTAGTCCAAGATTTTCTCCATCCTTTAAACTGTCATTCTGTACCTTCTTCCAACGCTCACAGGGATCATATCCTGGTCTTGATACAAGACCTATTGGTTCGGTCTCCTGCTCCTCAGAGCTACTGCTGATATAGTCCCTTTTAGATTCTCGCCAAGTGCTCTTGTTAGCTTTCTTTCGTAATCTTTTCCTTCTCTTTATTTTGCCGCTGATACTAGAGATCACTGTCCCTGTCTCTGAAGAGGATTGCTCACTATCAGTGATCTGCATAGCCACTGACTGATAAGATTCCTCCCCTTCAGAATTTCCTTCAGCATCAGAGTCTTCTACTAAACATTTCCATAAATGTTCCCTTATCACCTCACCTGTTTTATGAACTGCACACATCTCTTTCAAAGTTTCTAAAATCATACGCCATGTTGTTAAAACTCGGCTTGTGGTTGCGTCTCCTTGTGACGCATGATCAAATAATAAATCACCTGCATCCTCCCATATCTTTAAATCAAATGTTTGAGGGCTTTCTGGGAGCATTCCTTTACTCTTTAAGCAGGTCAATAAAAGTTCTAAGGTTTTTCCTTCTATATGCACCCCTTGTTTCTTTAAAATATGCTTCAACATCTTCAACACTGACTTTTCTTCTGCTGACATATTCACACTCATTACAATCTTGGCTGCTCACCTGATCCTGATGAGAATAGGCAGTTCCAGAACTTCCTCTATTTCTTCTCCTTCTCGAGCTCTGTGCCTACTTGGTCCAGCCAGTAGACAATCGATCAGCTGAGTGTTCCCCTCCGGACACACTGCGATGGGGTGTGCTTTATTGACCCAGCATACTGCAGTATCTCCCATCGTCTTCAGTATCTCTGGTTGTCTTCCAGAATCAGGCTGCCAGTTGCATCACAATTGGGGCCACCATATGACGAGGGGATTGAGGCACGGACTTCAAATCTGATGGATCAAAGACCCTTTATTGAGTTAGCTGTTTCTTTATATACCCTTTTGGGTTACATAAAAGGCTGTCCACAAGGCTATTACTAACATATTATTGGCTAAACAACTGTGCATGCTAAAAAAAAAGTTACACTAAAATTAACCATGTTGATATTTTTCTTCCGTTGTTTTTCTCTCAGCTGCTACTTGTTCCCACCAAACTAGCTCTTGTTTTTCTCTCAGCTCTCTGTTTCAAGGTCTTGTCAGAGTTGTTCAGTGTCAACAAGGTCCACAATATCAAGTCCTTCTTCCCTATAAAATCTCTCCACGGTAAGTCTTACAAATGTTTGAAGTGCTTCAAACACACACACATACACACACACACAACCACTCGTATTAAAGCTAGCTCAATACACCCATACAATGTTGGTTAGGACTAGTCGATAATAACAGCATGAGTTGTTCACTATTGGATCCACAATTTTTCGATGTTATGGTTATTTAAACTATATACAGTTCCGAGTATATACAAGACTTAAAATATGCACTGTATGATATGGAGTGCTTGTCGTTGCTGTAACATTGTGTCCATTTTATCAAGAGTTTTAGTTGCTTCCCGGGTAAGTTGTCGTGTGGGTTGTAGATCGGGATTACCTTTCAACAAATCAAACAAAGGCTGTAAATCATCATTGGTAATTCCCAATAGTGTTCTCATCCAATTGATGGCCCCCAAAACTTTTTGCAAATCATTTAATGTTCTAACATCATGTTTTAGGTGCACTGCCTGGGACTCAATATGGCTGTCAAATATTTTCTATCCCAAATATTTCCATGGCACGGTTTGTCGAATTTTTTCAGGAGCTACTTACATGCCCCATTTTTCTATGGTTTTTTTTACACTTTTCACAACCTTTTCAAATTGAATCATATCAGATCCTGCAACTAATATATCATCCATGTAATGGTATATTAGTGTATTAAAGTCTTTACATTGAGCTCTGACCTCAAACAATGCACTCGCTACATACGTTTGCAAACTGTGGGGCTGTTTTTCATGCCCTGTGGTAAAACCACCCAATGATATCACTTTACTGGTTCATGGATGTTAATTGATTGTACCAAGAAGGCAAATCCTGGAGTGCCCTTTTCATCTAATGGAATGGTAAAAAAACAGTCTTTTAAGTCTATCACCACTATATATCACTTAGCTGGAATCATGATAAGTAAAGGTAGCCCTGGCTGTAATGTTCCCATATCCTCAATTACTTCATTAACTGTTCGCAAGTCATATGATAAATGCCATTTTCCAGATTTCATTTTATCACAAATATGGGTGTGTTCCAAGGACTATTAGTCAGGACTATATGCCCTTGATCTGTTTGCTCCTCCGCAATGCACTCAGTTTTTAACTAGACAGGGGCCACTGCTCGACCCATATCAAAATATCTGATTTCCATGTTAAAGGTATGGTTGGACACTTTCCTGCAGTGGCCCCGATAAAAAATGCCCATCATCTATGGTTCCAATGCCTATTGCCATTGCACTTAACACATCTCTCCCCTACAAGATTAGTGGAACGTGCACAAAAAGGGTAGCACTACAGCCTTTTTACCATCAGGTCCCTGGATTTGTATGCGGTTTACACTTTGAAATGATGTAGCGGTTCAGTCTATTCCAGATAAAGGTGCATTTACGGCTTTTAACAGCCAGGTGTCAGGTCATTTCACATGAGATATCACTGTAACATCTGCTCCCGTACCAATCATGCCATCCAAGATTATGTGTTCTGGCTTTCCCTTTTTTAAAACTTAATGTGCACTTCAACATAGGAAACTGAGTTTGTAAGGAGTGAACCCAATGTATTTCAGGGACTCCCGTGGATGCAAAACCTTGTGAGCCACGCTCTCTAGACTCAACTTGGAACACAACTGCTTTGAACAAAACTAATTGTGCTATCCAGCTATCCTTTGATATTAACACCAGTGGGGATGGTGTCCATACCATTGCTTGAATTATTCCAGTAAAGTCTGCATCTATGATCTGGGTAAAACAAAGATTCTGAACCAAGGTATTGATGATCGTCCTAATAACAAGGCACTAAAGCGGCCCCGCAATGGTCCTTTTACATTCAGTGGTATTGTGTAGACTGTGGATGATTGCAGCAATACTGCGATGTTGGTGGCCACGTCCATCCTGGTGCTGCCTCTGGTCTGAGGTCTGTTTGCCGTTTAGGCATTTGTGTTGGCAAGCGCCTCTACTGCTGGTTTCCCAACAATACTCTCCCGTTCTTGTCCCATTTTGATCTACACCAACTAGCAAAATGTTTACCCTTTCCACACTGAGGGCAGGGTTTAGGCCCTCTATCTTGGCACTGCGTGTGGCAGTCTCATTTAAAATGTCCCTCCTTGCCACATCTATAACAGAACGTCTTTCTGTCCCGGTTTATAGGTAGGGCAGCAGCCATCAGCTGTGCTTGATAGGTGAATGACCCCACCTGCTGGCATGCCTCAACCATATCTACTATTATAGGATTTTTCTGACCGCGCAATATCTTTCTGCATTCATCATTAGCATTTTCTACTGCTAATTGTAAAATTAAATCCTCTTCAGCTGCCTGGTTGTCTATCTGCTTCTCGAGCGCATCCTTCAGTCTGTCTATAAATGCCGTATGCAGTTCACTGGGCTGCTGTTTGATGCTTATAAATGCCTGTTTGGGCTTTCCAATATCTGGTATCTTTACAAATGTTTGATAAGCCAAAAGCCGCACCTGTTGTAAAATTGCATTATTTAAATGGGCTTGTAAATGCAGTTGAGTCAGAGGATCTGTTCACATTAATTGTGGAACACCCATCCCAAAAAGCGGATCATCTTGAGTGCCGTCAAGATTATCTAAAGCTGCGGTTTCTACCACTTTACGTCAGCTACTTTCAAACAAAAACAACTGAGTGGATGTTAACAACAAGCTATCTGGTTAATATCAAATGGAACAAATTCCATTCACAAGAAAACCGTTTGTAACATGCTTTGAAGGTATGGTTAACCTATGACATAATCCTTTACGTTTTTTCGCAATTCTTTTATCAGGTTAAAGGACAACACCTCCCATTCTGGTCCCCCAGTAGCATTTCTACTAACTAGAGAAGCTATAAGTTTGGACCGATCATGTTCCCCTTCAGCCATGGCTTGGTTCTTGAACTGCTGTCAACATAGTTTAATCAGGTCATTTCTTATTATGATCTGTTGCTGTCCTTTCTATAATGCTGAAACTGCTTGAGTTACAGAAAGTGAGTCTCTGGCTGTGCTCTGGGTGAGCTGGCGGCTGCCGCAGGAGCTGCAGCAGAGGCGACCTGCTTCTTGGCTACGCAGCAGCGGCAAAGCAGTTAGTACATTCTTTTTTACAGCTTTTCTAATCTCCAGCGTCCCATGAATAAATCACAGGAAAAGTTTCTAACAATTCAAGATCCCTCCCGCCGCTGTGGGTGGAAATAAATCAGATTTCTCTCGGGGTCTGTCCAACCAGGATCAAAGGGGTTGTCGGCAGACCCTGATGGTCCTGCACTCGGTTCAGAACAGGGAATATCAGTGGTCCTTTGCGTCTTTTGTAGTTCGGCTAAATCTTTGTCTGATCTTAAGTGTTTTAGCGATACATTAACTGCCAGGTAGATAATAGGCTTAGCCCACAGGCTCATCCCTGATAGCCGTGTCCCACAATTTAACTCCTGCGGCATTCCAGACTCATATATCACATGTGTGAGTCACATCTAAACCTGGATCCCGACCCTGTATCCATTTCAATAAAGTCCTGAGTCATTGCTCATCATACTTAGCCCCCTGTTTCTTCAAAATTCATGTAAAGATGTTAAATGTAGACCACTCTTCCGCAGACATTGAAGACCCCATTATGTTCCCTTTCTCGGTTGCTCACCTTCTTTCAGGCGTTGTTGTCCAGACTGCTTCAGTGCTCCTCACTGGCCTTAGTACATTCAACTGAGCTTCGCTACTGTCGCTGCTGCTCAGAGATTCTTCCCCTGAATATCAGGGTTTGCCCTCAGGGTTGTGGGTCTCTCGCAAGTTGGGCACCATTTGTAGCGATTGAGGCAAGGACCCTGTCAAGGTCAGAACAGAATCACTTTATTAAGCACAAGCAAGGCTTTATATACCCTTATCTGCCCCATTAGCAGCTACCCCAGTAAATTTCCACTTCTAAAGATCCCACAGCTACAGTGATAAAGTGCAATGACTACTTGCTACCCATGCGTCCCTTATCTTCATGTTTTCCTTCTTTGCTTGTTTGTCTTATGCATTCTTTTCTTACTATTGAAACAAAGAAACTTACGTTTAACAGTTTAATTTAACCATTAAGGCAGGTACGCTTTTATTCAATGCTGGAGAAGACTAGGGATTTGTCCTCAGAGTGCTTCTGCCAAGCAGTGATTTCACAGAAAATTTATACACAGAATTGTTTTCAAATTCATATTTTTTTCCCCGAAATGACAAGTATACTTTATTCCCAGAACCTCATTGCATATCTAGGGGGAATGAAATTAGATCGGCTCAGAGTCGTTAAGGTGTGGCCATATCTGAGTGGTCAATCTCAACGACTCTGGGTGACAAGAAGATAACGGTTGTTATCAATACCTTAGTTGTTAATCTTATTTCTAACACATTACAGTTGACCATTTACAAATCACTATGGTTGAGTCACCTTCCCTGGAGGTGTTTAAGGCACAGGTGGACGAGGTGCTAAGGGGCATGGTTTAGTGTTTGATAAGAATAGTTGGACTCGATGATCCGGTGGGTCTCTTCCAACCTGGTGATTCTATGATTCTATCCCATGGGTCTTGCAGAGATCTCAAGCTAGCAAGCATGAAAGCATTGTCGTCTCACTCTGTGCTTGCTGCTGATACCGTGGGTGTGCCAAAATATTGGCAGCTTGCCTTGAATAGGTGCGACAGTGGAATCTTCTATGCCCACATATACTGGTTTTCAAAAGAGGATTAGGACTCCTAAGTTACTCAGGCAGTTTTGAAAATGCCATCAAGGATCTTTGCACAGATGCAGAGCTTGGTGATTATCATTACCTGGTGCAATATCTTCTCATGAGTGACATGGAAATTACCTATCTATACCACCCTGGCTCCATCATGGGATTAGTCCTTATATTACAGTTACTGGTGGTTTGTCCAGTAAAGCCTTCCACTGGTTTATTTGAAAAAATATTTAATAGGCCAAGGGGCCATAATAGCCATAATACTGTCAGTAGCTGTGATGATATTAGATCATACTACCACTGAGATTTAATACATCCCCTTGCCTAAAGGAATGTAGTTTGAGTAATTTTATACTGATATTCAATCTCAATTTTCCATCTCATTACTATTGGCCTTACCCACTTCAGTCACTCTAAATGATTGCTCTGTCTCTGATAATGATGTGCAAAGTTATATTCCACCCTTTGCTCCTCCAGCTGTAATTGGGTCAAGGTGTAAAGTGAGCTGGATCACCGAAGGTCACAGGCTTGGCCTAAAAGAGATCAAATGGGGAAGGGGAGCACTATCAAGGCAGTGCTAGCAATGAGCTGGACTCTGAATAAAAGTGAGTCCAGCATCTGTAACCCAGTTTATTTTAATCTGCACTGTTCTTTACATTTGTGTGTGCCTTTTTTTTCTGATCATTTGAACTGATACTAGGGTATGTATACCCAGCATTGAGGGTGCCTGTCTGACCCAGGCTTTACAAGGTTTTGGGAAACTTGATATAAATTGGATCTTTCTGGCATGACACAAGAGCTATCAGTGTTAGCAATGTTACAAGGATAAACACGTCAAATTTAAGTCAAGGTCCACACTCAAACATACACTCCAAGATCTGTGCTCAGGCAAACTTCACATGTCTATGTGCTTGTTTGGAAACACTGTCACACATGAGGCCCCCCCACTCTAGAGGAGGATCAGGTACGTGACCACCTGAAGAACCTGAACATTTATAAGTCTATGGCACCTGATGAGATGGATCTCAGAGTCCTGAGGGAATTGGCAGATGTGGTTTCCAAGCCACGCTCCATGATATTTGAAAAGTCATGGCAATCAGGAGAAGTCCCTGGTGACTGGAAGAAGGGTAACATTGTGCCCATTTTTAAAAAGGGCAGAAAAGACGACCCTACAAACTACTGACCTGTCAGCCTCACCTCTATGACTGGGAAGATCATGGAACAGATCCTCCTAGAAGCTATGCTAATGCACATAGAGACGATTAATGGCAGCCAGAACAGCTTCACCAGGAGCAAATCCTGTATGACCAACTTAGTGGCTTTCTATGATGGGGTAACCGCAGCAGTGGACACAGGTAAACCGATGAATGTGATCTATTGAGACTTCTGTAAAGCCTTTGACACAGTCTTCCACAATATCCTCCTCTCTAAATTGGAGAGATAAGGAATTGATGGGTGGACTGTTTGGTGAATAAAGAAACAGGTTGGATGGTTGTATTCAAAGAGTAGTGGTCAATGGCTGGATATCCAGATGGAGATCCGTAACAAGTGGTGTCCCTCAGGGGTCCATACTGGGACCGGTGCTGTTTAATATCTTCACAAATGATACTGACAGCGAGACTGAATGTGCCCTCAGCAAGTTTGCAGATGACACCGAGCTGAGTGGTGTAGTTGCCAGACCAGAAGGATGGGATGTCATCCAGAGGGACCTAGACAGGCTGGAGAAGTGGGCCTCTGAGAACCTCATGAGGTTCAACAAGGCCAAGTGCAAGGTCCTACACCTGGGTCGGGCCAATCCCCATTTTCAGTACATGATGGGGGGTGAAGTGATTGAGAGCTGCCCTGCAGAGAAGGACTTGGGGATACTGGTGGATGAGAAGTTCAACATGAGCCAGCAGTGTGCACACGCAGCCCAGAAGGCCAACCATATCCTGGGCTTCATCAAAAGGTCGAGGGAAGTGATTCTGCCCCTCTGTTCCTCTCTTGTGAGACTTCATCTGGAGCACTGCATCCATTTCTGGAATCCTCAACCTAAGAAAGGTATGGAACTGCTGGAACAGGTCCAGAGGAGGGCTACAAAGATGATCCGAGGGCTTGAGTACCTCCCATATGAGGACAGGCTGAGAGAGTTGGGCTTGTTCAGCTTGGAGAAGAGAAGGCTCCAAGGAGATCTTATAGTGACTTTCCAGTACTTGAAAGGAGCCTAAAAGAAAGGTGGAGAGGGACTATTCATAAAGGCTTGTGGTGATAGGACAAGGGGGAATGGGTATAAACTGGAGAGGGGCAGATTTAGAATAGACATTAGGAAGAATTTCTTCACCATGAGAGTGGTGAGGCACTGGCACAGGTTACCAAGGGGAGTTGTGGATGACCCGTCCCTGGAGGTGTTTAAGGCCAGGTTGGATGGGGCCTTGGGTTACCTGATCTAGTGGGATGTCCCTGCCCATGGCAGGAGGTTAGAACTGGATGATCTTTAAGGTCCCTTCCAACTCAAACTATTTTGAAGAGATAATTTTTTTCCAACCAAAGCAAACAATTAAATAAATGAAATATGGATTCAAACATAGTTTCGATAGATATAAATCTGGGGCTTTTTGGTTTTAATATTGAGGGTTTTTTTATGAAGTACATATTAGATTTAAAAATGTGGCCAGGATCTAATAATGGTCAAGATGTTATACTGGTGTTGAAAACTCGAGGGGAGGGGCTGGTATGTGGGCTTTGTGTACTCAGGTTTGCTTCACTCCTGTAGGAAGTGGGGAGAAGTGGTTTGCACCTGCTGCACCCTGTACAATTGTTATCGCATTTGTCAACAAGTGTCAGGAGTTACACTAGTCCATCCAGGAAGTGACAAACTTATGATACCGTGTGACCTGATGCTGTGGGAGGAATAGTGTAAATTCCTATGGGTGCAGATGCCTCAAGAAAAAGGACTTTTTTTAAGCTTGGAGTCTCTTCCTGACTGTCTCAATTCAGTAACCAATGGGCCATGTTTTCAAGGCTTTGCACCATTTCTGTAGTCTTTCCTAGTTATTTCTATCATTTTTAATGTATTTCTCTATTGATTGCAAAGGGAACATTGTGAATTTGGACTGCAGTAGGAATCATTGTCACATATGAAAGACTGGGATTTTTTTATCCTTAATTTACTGATTAGATATTTGCTGCATCTGTTACTTGTACCCTTGTTTCTCACAATCCAGTATTTGTTAGAATATACACTGACCTTTAACCGCAGAAAGACATAAACCTATTGTAAAGTCAGACTATGTTTATCTATTTGCCTTAAACATTTTGTCTGAGGACTACCCACTTGTGGCACCAGCTTGTCTGTGGTGCCACGGTTCATCGGGGGGCAGTGCAGGAGCAGGCACAGCTCTCCCTTGCTGGGGTGAAGTCAGGCCCCAGAGCTGGCTTTGGTGGAGGGAGGGGATGCAACCGTTGCTGCAGCCGTTGCTGCAGCCCCCGCTACCCCTCCCACCTGCTCACTTCTGGAGCCTGCCAAAATGGACAGGGAGATATAAAAGGACTCGGAAGGGAGGAGGCTGGTCTCTCACCTCCATGCTCACTCTCACTCACACACTTTGATCAGACCAGCCTGGACCACGCAGCCTGGACCACGTGTTCCTGAGACCATTTGCTGCCTTAGATGTGGTGATTTCTTTCCTTCTCTCTCTCTCCCCCTCTCTCTCTCCTCCCCCCCCCCCCCCCCCATTACCTTATGGTGTGTGTGTTGGATCGGATCCTAGGGACTTGGGTTGTTTTCAGGGATTCATTTCTGTAACTTCGGGTGGTTGCACCCCCCCACGTCTTTGTTGTGCGCCCCAGTATCTTGGTGTGTTTATGCTTGCCAGAGCCAGAAATAAATACTGCTTTTGATATTCACCCTGGGAGTGACCTTATTGGCCTCCAGATCGCCACACAGACAAACAAATCCAATTCCCCCCCTATCAGGGCCGGACACGAGCGTGTGGCATGTGGGTCTAGGTTGTGACACCTATAAGAGAATTTACAATGAAAATGTGTATTCATCTGGTGAAAGCTGTTGGAATGGCAGCCATGCTCTTAAGGGAAAGATTAAGACTATGAAGGCAGAAGGAACATTATTATTTCCTGATCTGCTGAGTGTTGGACAGTCTGGCCTCCAGGTTCTCTCACATCCTATGATTTATCCATAACTATGAATCAAAAGCAAAAACTTGTTTGCTGGAGTTCTTCAACAGATGTTCATAGTCCAGAGATGTTGATTGATTTCCATGTTATGTGCCTATTATCTCCTTTCCTTTCTCACACTCCATTTCAATATTCAGGGCCAAGACAATTGGAGCAGAAGCAGATCCATATTCATTACCTCTGAGATTCTGCTCCTGAACACAGCTATGAAAACTAATAGTTGTAGATTTGTTGCTGCACACCCACAAATAGTCACATGCAATTACACTGGTCCATGGATATTTAATGATGTGCTGTCATGTGTGGGCATATGATATAGGGGAAAAAGTTAGAAAAACTTAGAAGGCTTAGCTCACTGAAATACGCACTGTCTGCTAGAAAAGGCCTTGAAGACCCTGGATGTTGATAAGGGAGGAGCTCATTCGCAGACATTCACTGATAAGGGAAAGCTGGAATGTGCACAACAGCAGAAAGCTGACTGCACCTGTCTCTGCGGTCTTGGAGCTCGACCAGGATGAGAATGCGCCTGCGCACAGATTGGGTTCAGGAACAATTCATGAGGAAGATGAATGCTGCTTCAGCCCTGAGCCCCAGACCACGACACCGCGCCTGCGCAAGTATGGGAGAAGCTTCTTGAATCTAATTGTAATAAGAAGAGGGGAAAGGTCATGAATATGTAATAGGTGTTTATGAATAGGCATGTCTTTACACTATAACGATCTGCTTGTTAGACCATACTGTGTGCGAGTTAGGAGGATTACCCCCTCGCACCCGCCGGTGAATAAATACATACCTGCTTTAAAACCCTTAACAGAGTTATAGAGTTTGATTCCGCAAAACAGCTATCTCTAAATTCACATCTGGGCAAACCCCTGCTGAAATTGGATTTTACCCTCCGATGTTGCTTGTGAAATTAAAGAAGTCCTTGGTGGCTCTGTATGTCTTCCTGAGTTTTGGCTGATGTGCTCTGAGTATCATATTTCAACACATGGACAGTGTCAAGGCTTTTTTGATGGGGATGAAAATGTTTACTGCATAAAACAGAAAAGTTTTTCACCCAGACTGCTGTCAACCCATTGTGCATCTGCACCACCAGCTCATCCCCTTTCAGGAGAGAGACAGCTGCTGGTCACAGCATATTTTACCCCAGACTTAAGCAGGGATGTAGCTTCATGAGAAGCAGAAAAGGACATTGCAAGTTGCAAAGATTTACAAAGCTTGGACTTTACATCACTATGGGTACTGCATTCTTTGGTTTGAATTCTGGATACTCTTTCTGGCTCGTCTTTGCCTTGCATCCAATATCTACTGTTCCTTATTTGCTCTTCCTCTTCTTTTAAACTTATTCTTGCTCTCACAGGAGCACCTATGGTATGTAAAAACATAACAAAAGAACTTAATCTAGTCTGATATTTTCACTCTGGAACTTTGGTTGTTTTTCTTGAGTAAAGTACATTGTTTTCTACACTCATCAGTAGCTTTAAACTCAATAGAGCTGGTAAGAAAAACACATTTCCTGTCCAGGAAGAAATATTTTTTCAAATTTGTTCTGATTCAAAATTAAGCTTATAGAAAAATATCTTTTTAGAATTTCCCATGGAATGAAATTCCTGGTTAAAAAACCCCACCCATCACACATTAAAAAGCCCAAAACAACAAAAGGATTTGCAGAGATAGAGTTCAGACTGTACATTTATTATTGTGAAAGTAGTATGACGGTGATCTCAATTCAGTAATCCACATATGGGTTTCTAATGCTCTTTGATATGTCAGAGTGTCTGGGGTATCTGAAGGATGTGGCATAGGACTTCTGTCCTTCTAGAACAGCCCATAAAAACCTGATGGGATACTGCATGATATCTCAGATGCCAACAAATGAAACTGAGCTCTGAAATTCTGCACACACCGTTTTGGGAGGCTTAGTCTGTGAGCTCAGCCCTACCTCTGCCTCTTTTTCTGAAGTTTGATCTAATGAACCTCACTCAGTATTGGTGCTGTGCTGATGTTGGCATCTGTGTCCATGTCTGAGAGATGGCCCACTAACTCTCATAGAATCATAGAACAGTTAGGGTTTGAAGGGACCTCAAAGATCATCTAGTTCCAAGCCCCTGCCATGGGCAGGGACATCCCACTAGATCAGGTAACCCAAGGCCCTTCTCTTAGTGGGAGGGGGTTTAGGCCCCTGGTCACCATCTTGTTGTCCCATGACCCAGGAGGGGTGAAGAGAGCAGTTATTGGTGAAGACTGAGGCAAAAAAGTTAAGTACCTCAGTTTTCTCTTCATCTGGTGATATGAGGTCACCATTCCCAACTATCACCATTTTCAACCATCAGTGGGGGTACGTTCTCTCTGACCTTCCTATTTTGATTGACCTACCTGTAGAAACCTTTCTTGTTAGTCTTTACTTCCCTTGCCAAGTTCAGATCCAGCTGCGCTTTGGCGTTCCTGACTTCATCTCTACACATCCAGGCAGCGCCCCTATACATGTCTCAGGTTACCCTTCCCTGCTTGCACTGCCTGTGCTGTTCCCTCTTCTTCTTCAGTTTAACCTGCAGGTCTCAACTCAGCCACGCTGGTCTCTTCCCTTCCCTGTCTGATCTTCTACATACAGAGACTGAGCACTCTTGCGCTTTATGGAAAGCATCCTGGAATATTTTCCAGCTCTGTTCTGCTCCCTTGTCTCAGAGGACCATGTCCCAGGGGATCCTACTGAATAATTCCTTGAAGAGCTGGAAGTCTGCTTTCCTGAAATTTAGTGTCCTGACTATACTTCTCACCTGTCCTATATCCCTCTGGACCTCAAACTCCATCAGTGCATGATCACTGCAGCCCAGGCTTCCTCTGATCACTGATGAGTTTGCTTGTATTGGTGACCATCGGGTCCAGTATTGCATCTCCTCGGGTGGGGGTCTCTATCAGCTGGACTAAGAAATTATCCTCAATGCACTCCAGGAGTCTCCTGGATTGCCTACAGCTTGCTGTGCTACTTTTCCAGCATATGTCAGGGTGGTTGAAGTCCCCCAGCAGGATGAGAGCTTGTGATCGTGAAGCCTCCTGTAGCTGGAGGAAGAAGACTTCATCAGTTGGTTGCCCTTGATCCGGGGGCCTGTAGTGTACACAAACCACAAGATTCCTCTTGGTGCCTCTTTCTTTAATTCTAACCCACAAGCTCTTAACCTGTTCGTGGCTACTCTTCAATGACAGCTCTTCACATTCTATCCCCTTCCTGAGATAGAGGGCAACGCCTCCACCCATCCTTCCCAGTCTGTCCCTTCTGAGCAGCCTGTAGCTGTCGATAGCCACACGCCAATCATGGGATTCATCCCATCACATTTCTGTGATGGCAACTAGATCATAGCTTTGTAGTAGCATGGTAGCCTCCAGCTCCTCCTGCTTGTTGCCCAAGCTTTGTGCGTTAGTGTAAAGGCACTTCTGCTGGGCTGCCAGTCACATTAACTTCCCAGGGGACCCTTCATTACCTACAAGGTGTTTTAGGGAAGTATCCTCCCTAACACCTGACCCCTAACACCTGTCTTCCTGCTGCTTGTTACAGGCTGTCTTGAAGTTGCCCCCCCTCCCCCTTCATATTTAGTTTAAAGTCCTATCTAGGAGCCCTGCAAGCTCCTGGGCAAGGACCCTCCTCCCCCTCTGAGAAAGGTGTCTCCCATCTGAAGCCTGTAGACCTGGTGCTGTGTAGGCCATCCCATTATCAAAAATCCCAATGCTATTGCTGTGACACCAGCCACGGAGCCATGTATTAATTGACTGGACCCGTCTGAGCTGTGCTATGTCACCACCCATCACTGGAAGGAGTGAATAAAAAAATCACCTGGGCCCCAGATTCCCTCAGTATCTGTCCCAAGACTCTAAAATCTCTTTTAATCCCCCTTGGGGTTTGTACTGCTGCTTCATCCCCTCCCACATGGAGCAGTAGTAACTGGTAATAGTCTGTAGATCTCACCAGGTTGGGAAGTTTCCTGGCCACATCTCTTACCCAGGCTCCTGGGAGGCAGCAGACTTCCCTGTGAGCAGGGTCTGCTCGACATATCAGACCCTCTGTCCCCTTCAATAGCAAGTCTCCTACAACTACGACTCTTCTGTCATAAAATCTCTTATATTCACATTCTCTAATTCCCATACTTATCTAGAATTAATAAATAACAACAAAAAGAAACACATTGAATTTAACCTGATTTAAGCCCTCGAGTTTACCATTGTGGTGGGAAAAAGAGCAAGACAAAAAATAATAGCTAAATAACATCAAAGAAAAACATTCATATTACTTTGAGAGGTTTGGCTAGCAGACCTAGAAGTTGGTTGCTCACAAAGCTACAATTCCAATGTGGAATGCAAATAGTTCATTAAAAAAAAGATACATTAAAGATAAATTCCTAAGTCAAATTTTTTGCAGTGCATATCCCTATAGAGGTCTAAATCAGAAAAAAAAATAAGACCTACTTTTCTTCTTGTTGCATCTGATCTGTAAAATGCCTCTTATAAAGTGTGAGGGGGAGAGCTATTATGAAATCAGGGATATGCTTACCCCACTGTGACTTTGACTGAAGAACAGATCAGAACCAAGACCCTCAGTTTTGGGCTCTGCATTTGGAATAACTTCAGTTACTCTGAATTTCCACTGTGAATCAGTTCAAGAAGTTAACTGGAATTTAGGTTGTTTAACATAAGAAAAACACATTTGTACATCTAGGATCAGTCCATGTCTCCTCATACCCGATCTCTATTTGGATCTGGATCTTGTGTACATTGTGCTGGATTACTGAGCCCCTGACTGAGGAACATCTCCTCTCTTCCTTTGGAAGATCCTATGTTCTCATGGCCTCTTGAGGAGTATGGCCACATGTGAAGGTCACATGGGGTGGCCAACCATCATGATGAATGACCTGATAGCAGATTCTGTGACTTGCTAAAGAGACTTTGGGAAAACTGACTCCTAGTAAAAGTGATTGAAGGCCTCTGAAGCAACCCCAGCAAATTCAGCTTTAAGTCTGAGCAGAAAACAAGCTGAGCAGCAAAAACAATTGAAATGTACCACTGAGATGCCAAGAGGCCATCCACTGCTGAAGCCTCACTTGTTCTTAGCTGGGCATATTATAGCAGGAAAGGGCACTTTTTTGTCTGTTTTTTTGTTCCTGCCTGTGTCATGACACCACAATGCTGGGGGCAGCCCTGGCTGCCAGCAGCATTTGCGGAGATGTCATTTCAGACATCTCCATCTCTAAGAGGGATGAAACCAGCCTTTTTGGCCCCTGGGTCCTCTTTTTCTCCTGATGAGTCTGGCTGATGAGCACTCCAGTGCTTGCTTCATGCTGAGTGCAAGCCTGTTGCCCAACTAAAAGCTCTTGGAACGGATTATAACAGTTCATCCTCTTTGCCCTGGAGTTCACTGGTGCAATTGTTCATGTTTTAGCCAGGATGGTGCCTGATAAGTGAATGCTCCAGCTTTCCATAGTGAAAGCACAAAAAAGAAACCAAGAGAGACTGCTGAGGGGTCCCTAGCCCTGGGGCTTGCTGTCCATGCTGGACCAAGAGATGGATTTTCCTGAATTGCTGCAAGAAACCCACCACCACAACCAGTTTCTGAGCTTTCAGAGAAACACAAGTTTATTTATTGCTGGAATGTGCCTTTAAGAAGGATTTCTACTGCTGGCTTCTGAGTTTGTTAGTTTCTTTGGCTGAGTTTTTTTTTCCTCAGGAAAGTTTTCCAGCATTGCTGGGGAAGTTGTTTCTTGAAAAGAGGAGCACCTAAAAATAACTATAATAGAAATAAACAAATGCTATCACTCTAGCCATGTGACAAAGTAAGTTTAGGATAGAAGATCCAAGGATTTGATCTTAGACTACTCTCTTCACTAAACTCTAAGCACTGACCCAAGTCATCCCCATGGACTTTGCATGAGATTCTCTGGTTTTTTTTGTGACATCCTCACCCTCTCCACAACAAACTTTAAAAGCACTGAATGCTGCCCCAGCCAGTCAGATGTGCCTGTGTTCCAGAGACTCTCTATCACGAACCTGTGTTTGCACATGCTTTGATGAATTAGCACTTTCCTATTCCTACCGTTTCAGTGGGAACTGCATTAAAACAATCATGGGGAGGCCCACGCACCCCCAGGCTTTCTTACCAGGGATGGGACACACCTGTCTGTTAGGGAAAAAAGCCCTCACCAAAAACCTAGTTAAGCTCATAAATCGAGCTTTAAACTAGATGTGAGGGGGGAGGGGATGGAGGCCAGGCAGGATGGGAGTGAGCCTGGAGGTGAGACTTCAGTGGCAAAGGGGTGGTGTGCTGGCGATGCCTGCCGGTGTATCACCACTAAGGAAGAGGGGGTGAGTGCAGCTGAGGACGGTAGCCAGCAAACTGGCACTGTGGCCTTAGTTAAGTCAAGGACTGCTCAGTTGGGGAGGAGCCCTATTGCGAAGGCTGAAGCTACGCCTGCCCAGCTGAAGTGCATTTACACCAATGCACGCAGCATGGGAAATAAGAAGGAGGAGCTGGAAGCTGTGGTAGGGCAAGGAGACTATGATGTCGTTGCCATTGCGGAGACGTGGTGGGATGACTCGTACGACTGGAGCGTACCCATGGTGGGGTATAAACTCTTTAGGAAGGACAGGAAGGGCAGAAGAGGAGGCGGGGTAGCCCTCTATGTTAGAGAGGGTTTTGATACCCTCGAACTGGACTACGGTCAGGATGGGACTGAGTGCCTGTGGGTGAAAATCAGAGGAGTCCATGGGCAGGAAGGGATTGTGATGGGAGTCTGCTATAGACCACCCAGCCAAGAAGAAGCAGCTGATGAGCTCTTCTACAAACAACTGAGTGTAGTCTCAAAATCACTACCTCTAGTCCTTGTGGGAGACTTCAATTTCCCAGATATAGGCTGGGAGTATAATACAGCAGAAAGGAAGCAGTCCCAGAGGTTCCTGGAGTGTCTGGAAGACAACTTCCTCACACAGCTGGTGAGCGAACCAACAAGGGACGGTGCCCTCCTGGACCTGCTGTTTGTGAGCAGAGAAGGACTGGTGGGGGATGTGAAGGTTGGAGGACGCTTGGGGCAAAGCGATCATGAGATGATAGAGTTCTCAGTGCGGGGTAAAATGAAGAAGGAGGTTAGCAGAACAGTTGCCCTCAACTTTCAGAGAGCAGACTTTGGGCTGTTCAGAAGGCTGGTCGGAAAAGTCCCGTGGGAGGCGCTCCTTGAGGGCAAAGGTGTCCATGAGGGCTGGGCGCTCTTCAAGAAGGAACTCCTAGCAGCTCAGGAGAAAGCTGTCCCCAAGTTCCGGAAAAGTAGCCGGCGGGGTAAGAAACCAGCATGGTTGAGTAGGGAGGTCCTAAGAGACATCAATAGGAAGAGGAGGGTCTACGACCTCTGGAGGAAGGGGCAGGCATCCTGGGTGGACTATAGGGAGGAAGTGAGAACGTGCAGGGAAAAAGTCAGGAGGGCTAAGGCCCAACTAGAAATGCGATTGGCCAAGACTGTGAAAGACAACAAAAAGTCTTTCTACAAATACATCCACAGCAAAAGGAGGGCTAGGGAGAATCTCCAGTTCCTAGTAGATGCAGAGGGAACAACAGTACTAGGGGACGAAGACAAGGCTGAAGTGCTCAATGCCTACTTTGCCTCAGTCTTTAACAGTAAGGAAAATTGTTCCCTCTGTGCACAACCCCAAGGGCTGGATGAGAAGTATGAGATTCCCAAGGTCCAGGAGGAGGTGGTTAGAGACTTGCTTGCCCGGCTAGACACCCACAAGTCTATGGGGCCAGATGGAGTCCACCCAAGAGTTTTGAGGGAACTGGCGGATGTGCTGGCCAAAGCCCTTTCCATCATCTTCCAACAGTCCTGGATGACTGGGGAGGTTCCGCTGGACTGGAGGCTGATGTCGTGCCCATCTATAAGAAGGGGCGCAGGGAGGATCCGGGGAACTACAGGCCTGTCAGTCTGACCTCGATACCGGGGAAAGTCATGGAGCGGGTGATCTTGAGTGCTATCAAGAAGCACTTGCAAGAGAACCGGGTGATCAGGCCCAGTCAACACGGGTTCATGAAAGGCAGGTCTTGCCAGAGTAATCTGATCACCTTCTATGACCGAGTGACTAAACTCTTGGACGAGGGAAAGGCTGTGGATGTGGTTTTCCTGGACTTCAGTAAAGCCTTTGATACAGTTTCTCACAGCATTCTGCTTCGGAAACTGTCGGCCTCTGGCCTGGACGGGTGCACACTCTCCTGGGTGAAAAACTGGTTGAACGACTGGGCCCAGAGGGTGGTGGGAAATGGAGTTAAATCCAGCTGGAGGCCAGTTACAAGTGGGGATCCCCAGGGCTCAGTCCTGGGTCCAGTCCTGTTTAATGTCTTTATCAACGACCTGGATGAAGGCATTGAGTCCTCCCTTAGCAAGTCTGCAGATGACACCAAGCTGGGAGGAAGTGTCGATCTGCTGGAGGGTCGGGAGGCTCCAAAGGGATCTGAACAGGCTGGACTGCTGGGCTGAGACCAACGGCATGAGGTTTAACAAGGCCAAATGCCGGGTCCTGCACTTGGGGCACAACAACCCTAAGCAGAGGTACAGACTAGGAGAAGCCTGGCTGGAAAGCTGCCAGGAGGAGAAGGACCTGGGGGTGTTGGTTGACAACCGACTGAACATGAGCCAGCAGGGGCCCAGGTGGCCAAAAAGGCCAATGGCATCCTGGCCTGTATCAGGAACGGCGTGACCAGCAGGTCCAGTGAGGTTATTCTCCCTCTGTACTCGGCACTGGTGAGACCGCACCTCGAGTCCTGTGTTCAGTTCTGGGCCCCTCACCACAAGAAGGATGTTGAGGCTCTGGAGCGAGTCCAGAGAAGAGCAACGAAGCTGGTGAAAGGGCTGGAGAACAGGCCTTATGAGGAGCGGCTGAGAGAGCTGGGGGTGTTTAGCCTGGAAAAGAGGAGGCTGAGAGGAGACCTCATTGCTCTGTATAACTACCTGAAGGGAGGTTGTAGAGAGGAGGGTAATAGCCTCTTCTCCCAAGTGACAGGGGACAGGACGAGAGGGAACGGCCACAAGCTCCACCAGGGGAGATTTAGGCTCGACATTAGGAAAAATTTTTTCACAGAATGGGTCATTGGGCACTGTTAGAGGCTGCCCAGGGAAGTGGTTGATTCACCTTCCCTGGAGGGGTTTAAGGCATGGGTGGACGAGGTGCTGAGGGGCATGGTTTAGTGTTTGATAGGAGTGGTTGGACTTGATGATCCGGTGGGTCTCTTCCAACCTGGTTATTCTATGATTCTATGATTCTATATCCCCTGGCGTCATCCACATACCTAATTAGAGAAGCACAGAACACTTCAGGTTCTTTAAGAGATATCCATTGCGTATATCAACTAGCCTAAAAACATTTTGAAGACCATATATTAATATTAAGTTTTATAGGCCAAGTTCTCATCTTTTTGATGTATCTGGTCCTTTTCTTAATATCCTTTGCCAAAAATAATTTTTCACCTTCACCTCCACAAGGCTGCATTATACATATATATCTATATGTTGATATTGCCAAGGGCTAATAGTGGATGATAGCTTCTGAGAGTGTGTTAAAGTCCATGAGGTCACTGTTGAGATAAGGTCTGATTTGGTATAAACAAGGGGGTTTGCCCTGGATTTGCTAGGTTTGTTGAGATGAAAATAGTGATACCATGTACAATTATTTTGAGCAATCTCTGGATTGTATTGACCATGAATCATTTGTCATTTGGACTTGTTGAGGGCACAAGACACCTTCCAGAGACCAAAGAGGCAATGCCACACACATAACCAGACAACAAATCCCATTTGATAACTTCCCACTAAATTAACTCCTCCTATTCTTCGTGGCAATGATGTCAAAAGTTGCACATCTCCAGGGAACAAGCTCTCCACCTTGTCTCACCCATCTGACAATCATAGGACTTGGAAAGTGTCTTACAATAGGGCCTTCACAAATAAAAGCCAACTTGCAAGTAGATGTTGCAAGAAATCAAACATGAAAGACTCAAGTGAAAGATTTCAAAAATGAGCAAACTTGAAGCACATGCCTCCTCCTGGGACAGACACATCATGCTTCGTGCACTCACAAACACACCCAGGTATCTTTCTGTTGCACACCTAAAATATTAAAAGCTTTCACATAAAATGCTGTATTTTTGTCAGCCATCCCATACCTTGCAAATCACTTTAAATGGGAAACCAACTTTACACAGCATGAAGCTCCACCTGTCCAGATGATGTTGTCATTTCCATGGTAACTAAAGCATCTCAAAGGGAAAAGAATAGATGGAGATTGGAGAAAAAAATAATCCAAAACCCAAAAGTGAACATATGTAGTGTAAGAAAAAGTATTAAGCTGTGAGCAACTATTAGGTTTATTATGACTTGCAAAGGGAGACCTCGATAAACTTAGTCATGGCTCTGTGGTAAGGAGTGGCATAATCAAATCAGCTGTGTGACATTATCAGTTTTACAGCAGTCCATATTCCCTCTCCCTTTCCCTTACAAAAATTTCAAAAAATAATTGTCCTTTCTCCCTTAATGACTTGTTTTGGTTTAAGGACAACAGCAACCAAAACAGACAGAAAGAATGTAACCAGGCCTATGTTTGACTGCCCAGTGCACATCTTCAAGACCAAAGTCTCCAAGAGGGAGTGAGGAGTACGTGGTTGTTCCTCCACAACACAGGCTGCAATAGCCAGGGGTGCAAAACTGCACATATACAAACTGTAGCCCACTACGTCCTGTTCACATGTACTCTGCCTGGCTTCTGTACATTTGATTTCCATGTGCTGTTATATGAAGGACATGCTGACAACTCAGCAGCAATTTGGAACATCTTTTAAATTGGATTACTAGTTATGACACAGACTTTGCTCAATTTCCTCTGGAATTAGTCCATCTTTGTGGATTGTTGTCAATTGGAAGGGAAACTTGCAATTTACATAGGACAAATTGTTCTGTGTCAGCTTTCTAAGACTCTGAGCAAGGCAAGTGTAATTTGGGAACAGGAGCTGTGATAGAGAGAAAAAAAGGAAAAATAATCTTTTAATTTTAGCTTGCTCTCACTAGAAGTTTTCTGCTCTATATTATATAATTTACTTGAGATTCAGAATTACATTAAAGTGAAAAAAATTAAAAACATATCCTGCTACCTAAAATCCTCTCAGCTTAAACTGGACAGAGCTGGTATAAACTTCAGAGCAAGAAAAACTCATCTGTGATCTGAACAAGAAGAGTCTAGGGTGTGAGGAATGTGAATTCAAGCCCTCCTGCTCAAGGCTCCCATTGTGACCTGATGTAAATAACTTTTTTTTTTTTATGCCTCACTTCCTTGCTTGTAAAATAGGAGCACTAAAGTCCCCTCAAGTCCTGCAGTTTGTGAATATAAATGTT
Organism: Clamator glandarius; assembly: GCA_033459285.1. Lineage (NCBI taxonomy): Eukaryota > Metazoa > Chordata > Aves > Cuculiformes > Cuculidae > Clamator > Clamator glandarius. Next base: position 8,679 of record JAUNZM010002646.1, on the reverse strand, counting down.
TTTCTATAAGACTATGAGCTGCTCAGATCCTGCTATAATCAAGGGCCAAATTAGCACCTAAGGTAGCTGCATACTCTTCTCAAATTTTTTTTTTATTGTCAGTGACTTTTTACCATCCATGCTGTTAGTCTGCATTTCACTCCTAATGAGCAACAGGACTGCACGAGTCTCTCTCAGTCATGTATGCTTCTGCATGAGCCCAATGTTATGCAGCTGGAGCAAGAAATGCTTTGTCAGTTAATATTTTAAAGCATAACTGAATAAAAAAAGAAAGAAAACCCCATACAGTTGTATTTGTGTATTGAATTTCACAAGCAAAAGCAATGCTTTTGGTGTTGATGAATTATTTCTGACTTTCCTGTTCTTTCTTTTCGAAAATCTAGAGACTGAGCTGCAAATCTTTATGGTATCAGTCCTCTCCCCAGCCTGAGCGTTGCAGACAGAGGCACGCACCGCCCCCCATCCCTCTCACTGGCGGCCGGGTGCTAGCCTGCCGGCAGGGGGCAATGCTTCATGGCTGTTCACCCAAATCCACCGAAAACTTCAACAATTCAAGAGGTCGGTTGGGGGAAAAAAGACGCTGTGTTGCAAGAGGGAAAGGAGTACTACAGCCATGCAGCAAAACTCACCCGTGTCAGCCCCATGCACCCATGTAGTTTTGAGTTTTTTCAAATGTAACTCACTGATAAGGAAACTGTGATAAGACAATACTGATAAATGACCAAGATGTGAGTTAAAAAGTTGTGCTACACATTCCCTGGAGCATGGGGAATCAATTAGTTGTCAGTTTTGCAGACCAAGCGTTTCTTGCCTGGTTTTCCCACGGGTTGGGGAGCAAGGGTCGCTCAGGCTGACACCTGATGCCACTTCCTGTGACTCGGAGGATCTGTGTATCATCTGATGCCAAGGCTGGTTATCACCGCAGGGATGTCATGGTATGATAATGAACAGGGAAAAGGGAGAAAAGGCAGAATTAGGTATCCTGAGACTCTGCTGTAGACCTGACACTGATAAATATAATCTGTTTTCCACTGGGTGTGCTACTGCTTGCTGTGGTATATGTTTAAGTATCCCACAAGCAGATTGACCAGCAATGCCATTGAAGGTGCTATCCTTTAGATGAGACCAAATACAGATGACATAGACTTGATACAACAGAGATTCATGCTGAATATTGCACCCCAGCCTTGTGGGATCCCATTCTTACTGTGCATGGACCAGCAGAGGTTCATTCACACACATGATGCCAAAGATCCTTAAGTATTACGCATGTTTGCAAACTATTATTCAGATAGAGATTCATGCTGAAATGCAATACACCTTGTTCCTCATGTTTCCATCTTCAAAAGTTTCAGGTGTCCCACAACAATGATAAATGATTAAAACATATAAAGCATGCGTGTGTCAAGTTTTGCAAAGCTCTGAGAGGAAGGAACAGCTAATATGACATGTTTTAGATAAAGAAGATGCTTAGATACTGAGAACTAGATAGTCTCCATATGGATATTATCTATGGATGGATGTCCACATAGCTATTATCCATTGTCATCTGAAGGATTTTACGCATTACTAAATAACATGTGAGCATGCTCTTTTTTTTTCCCTCCAAATAATTTCTGAGGCCAATCTCAGCTGATCTGTGAAATGCACCATCTGATGGCTGACATCATCTCATGGTCTGTTTTTCCTACTGTGTAACTCATTCAATGGAATCATATAGATGAAAGGAGGAAGATGCTTTCATATTCTCTGAAGGTTGTTGACCTGAGTCTGGGTTTGTTTGTTGTTTTGGGTTTTTTTGAGGGGATGAGTATACTTAAAATGTTAATAAAGCAAAGGCCATTCTGTTTTTTCATGAGAAATTAAAATTGTTGCCTTCTCCATGGGATTGAGAACATACATGGACAAAAGAAAACCAATATTTCTGATCTAATTAATGTTATTTGTACCTAACAGAGCAACCCCATAAAATAGAATGGCAGGTTCATCCAAGAACAGCCAACTATGTCATACTTAAAGCATCTGGAAGATGAGATTCAAGTGTCTGCTCTGATTTGGACAGGGTGGAAATGTAAGTCTTGATATCATGCATCATCAGTGGGATCTTACTGTGAAGGCAAGGCTCTGATGCTTTCTATGCCGAGAAGTCCATCTTGGGTTGGAGAAATCTTCTGAGCCAAATCCAGTCAAAGGTAAAAACTCCAGTTTCAGTGATTCAACAGTTTCTTAGGAAAAGTCATGATTTGTCCTCACCTTGGTTGTATTTCTTCAGTTATTGCACAGCTGATAATTTCAACTAGGAGTAGTAAGATTTTTCTTGATACTACATAGCACCTATTTTGCTTGGTACTACATAGCACCTTTCATGAGAACTGCACTGGGTATGTGCTGCTGTCAGTCAAAGTTCAAGAGACACATACATGATTCTTCTGCAAATTCATTTTCAAAGATTGCTGAGCCAGAAGGACCATCTAAGCCATTTAGTCTATCTCCAGCCCATCAGGGTCATCAGTGCTTCAGCTTGGCTTAGGCTAAAGAATAGTTTTATTTTATTCAGCTGAATTTTTTTTCCAGAAAGGAATTCAAGGTCAAATCCAGAATTGCACCAGGGCAGCACAACACCTAGCTCCAAAGGGGACCCCAAATCTTTAAGTGATGTCTTTCCATTACAAAATGTGTACAGAGTTAGAAATTAGTTTGATTTACAGTGGGTAGAGGTTACTTAAACTCTTATGTAGGAAATGTTGAAGGGAGGAATGGTCCCAGCCTTGCTCTTTTGAGAAATTAGATACCTAAATTTGGTCCCTTGGTACCATGTAATTTCCTTGCCTACAAGGCATTTTTCCCCTGGAATCAAATCTATTTCAGATAGCCAAACATAATTCTTCAACACTTGCCCTGCAAATAATTTTCTCCAGCCTTCAATCATTTTTGGTGGCTCTTTTCTGTACTATTATTTGCAATTTTGTCACCATATGTTTTAAAATGTGGCTGTCAGACCCATAAACAGCCTCTTGAGTTCAATCTTACTAGTGCCATACACCACAAGTCACCTGGGTGCAGAGCCAAGGATTCACATCAGTGGTTTGGGGTTTTAGGGTCCAACTCAAAATCCACACTGCAGTGCTTGACCAGGCTGAAGTCTCTCACATTATAGAGTTTTTGTCTGTATTTGCAAGAAGCAAAACTAGCATCTTATTACATTAAAAGGCATTTTGTTTACCCAGGTCAGGAGGTGCAGTTTGTTACGTCAGGCTGCCCTGGACTTTCTTTCTTTGCTATTTTGCCAACCATAATGCCATCTAAAAATGTCATCAGAAGTAGTTTTATATTTACTTCCAGATCACTGAGGAATAGCATAAGGGAAAAGTCTAGTAACACTCCTCTGCGACAATAATTCTGCACTGACAATTACTTTCAGAGTTCTGTGAGTTAGGCAGGTCTTAATTTATTTCATGTCTGCTCTTGTCCTGAACCCAATTACTTTTGCTTGGCTAAAACATACCTTCTAGGAAGTCATCCAGTCTCCAACCTGAAAATGTCATGAGATGGTGATTTTTACCAATCCTGCTATTAAGTTTTTTGAATGATTAATCGCTGTGAACCATGTACATCTTCACTGCACTGTGATCTTTTCTCTGAATTCGATTTCTAGTTAACAATTCCTTTTATGACTTTCCTAGCTAGATTAAACAGTTCTTTAGACCTGGAATTTTCAAGCATATCAAATATTTCCATTCACTCTCTATCCTAAATTATGTAGCTTTAAATTACCTCCCACTGGTCCTGTACTTCGTTGACTGATACTACATTTCTGCTAATGTGTTGTGCTTTTTATTCATATTACTGCTTGCATATTATTTTATAAAGCTTTAAATATATATTGATAAGTCTATATATTCAAAGTTCTATGTACATATATATGCAAAATTGTAATCAGTATGAAAACTGTGGTTAAAAACCACAGCATCACAGATGAACGATGCACATGAGAATACAGGATATGTTTTGATGCTTATTAGTAATTAGTGTCTTTGAAGTTATTTATGAGGGAAAAATTTTGTGCACTTATGAGATCAGAGTTACTTGCTTGCTCAGGAAAGACTGTGAAATATAACCACAACTGTAAGAGCAGTAACAAACTGATGGATGTTGAAAGAGCTATAGGAGGCAAACATTCAAAGGTTTTCAAAAGGACTCACATGTCTGAGCAGCCTGAGCAAAGGGCAGGTCCTGATCTTCTGCTGATGTGTCAGCAAGTACTGCATCATTGAGTCCTACAACTTTTGTCTGCTGCCTGATTAGTGAAAAATGTTTAGTCACCGGCTCTGTATCAGGAAGAAGGCTGCAGAAACAACTGATTGATAGATAAGAAAGTCTGGATTTGAACCTGAGCCTCCGATGTGATAATTTCCTACACTATATTACCAAGACAATAAGTTACCCATGCTTTTTCTAATTGTCCTGGTTGAAAAATTGGAGATAAAATCTTTTTCTTTTGTTTTTGGATGGTAGTAAGCATGGCACAGTCTTTGTCAACATCAAGAAGATGCTGAGATAGGGATAACAATACTCAGTTACCAAAATAATGTATGAGAGAAATGGTTTGGAAATGTGGGGTTATGGCTTCTAAAATTAGGTTTGCACTCTGTTTCCAATCCCTTGGACCTAGATTTTGATCCTTGCCTGACATTGTTCACATAGCAATGTTGAGACTTGATACCACATGTCAGAGAGATTTACAGAAAAAAGGGCAACTTTAAAAATCACTGCTATTTCTATTTTGGGGCTAATTATGCAAACAGTTGCATTTCCAGTTCTTGAGCAAAAAAAAAAAGGAGTATTAAATGCATTTATATTTCCCTCTGTTTTCATCTGTCTTGGAATATGATCACTCATTTCTCTCATTGTAGTGTGATACAATGACTTGCTAGCTATTGTCTATCTGGGAGTTTATATGTGTGTATATAGATAAATAGATGATAGATAGCTAGATGGATAGATGGATGGATAGAAGAATAGATATACAGACAGATATCTTCTATGTAAAGCTGAAAAACGGACATATGATATAGGGGAGAAGTTAGAAAAACTTAGAGGGCTTAGCTCGCTGAAATACGCACTGTCTGCTAGTAAAGGCCTTGAAGACCCTGGATGTTGATAAGGGAGGAGCTCATTCGCAGACATTCACTGATAAGGAAAGCTGGAATGTGCACAACAGCAGAAAGCTGACTGCACCTGTCTCTGCGGTCTTGGAGCTCGACCAGGATGAGAATGCGCCTGCGCACAGATTGGGTTCAGGGACACTGAGACCCTCTGAGACCCCTGACCATGACCACCAGGCGACACTATGCCTGCGCCAGTATGGGAGAAGCTTCTCGAATCTAATTATAATAGGAAGTGGGGAAAGGTCATGAATATGTAATAGGTGTTTATGAATAGGCATGTCTTTACACTATAACGATCTGCTTGTTAGACCATACTGTGTGCGAGTTAGGAGGATTACCCCCTCGCACCCGCCGGTGAATAAATGCATACCTACTTTATAACTCTTAACGGAGTTATAGAGTTTGATTCCGCAAAACAAAGCTCAGAAATGTGATAGATAGCTTAGAAGTTAAAATACATAAGGAAACTGGTCTGATTTAAGTAATTAAACTATTGTAAAAGGTTATTTTTAATGATTTTTTTGTGTTTTTTAATCATATAAAGTGTTAGCAGTGCTTTACTGGGGCCTTGCAAGATACATTAACTTGCAAATTACCCATTAATTCTGGATAACATTAATTCATATCTTGAACCTAGAAAGACTTTATATATATATATATATTTAGCTCAATATGCTATTTATATACAAATAAGTTCATGGCCTTCATTATAAAACATCTACCTGTCTCTCACAGTCCAGGTTATGTACAAATTGTTGGGCACAAATAGGGAACTTATCTCGGGTCCACTGCAGGAACCAAATCAACTTTATGAATGCCATGGCATTTTAAAGTGAAAAGAACAGAGAGGAGGAAATTTCCTTTTTCAGATTATCCACTTAAATTATACAAACTCCCTGACATAGCAGAATCAGAGGGAGGAGATTTTTTTTTGAAAAAGAAAAATATTCTAGATTTAGAAGACAAAAACATAGGTAAGAAAACCTTTGATGACAACCCTGAACCTCAATGATTTATACACACACATCCTACAAGGTGACCATTCAAAGGAATGGGTCTTTTTCTGCTAATGAAATTTATCCTGATGGGTCTTTTCAAAGGCTAAGGTCTACAGGTAACCACATGTGATTTTTTCCCCCCAGTTATACATAAGACTGGCCTAAAAATAACTTTGTTTTAATCGAAAACTTCCCTTAGTAGTTTGTAATTTTTTTCAAAGTAAGCGAGCATTAAATAAGTCATTATTTTGATTGCTTCTGAAATTGAACTTCTCAGTTTGAAATTAATAAGTGGAGCTGCTTAAATACATTTTTGTGTGTGTGTGTATACACACACTCTCCAGAAGAAAAAAAAACAAGATAAAAAGAGTAAAGGCTCAAAACCCATATTTTTCATCCCAAGCTTATTAAATACAAACAAAGCACTATTTTCTAACAAAAGAAAATCAAAATGATTTTTTTTCTTTTTTTTAGTGTTTTGGTCCATAATTTGGTTTTCTGTGTTAATCCAATCACACCAGTTATTTCATAACCATGTGTTGGCTTATTCCAAGGAGGAAGATGATGTTAAACAGAGCTGTTCGACACAGAGTTTACCTAAGAAAAGTTTTTGAGACCAAAATTCTTCACAGGAAAATGTCACTGGCAGCTCTGCCAAGAAATGTTGAAACTATTTCTTTTTGTTTAATTCCGATACAAAATGACAAAATATAGCTCCAAATGGGTGATTTATATAAAACAAACAAGTCTCTTTTCCATGTCAAAGCATTGATTCAAAATGGCAGTTCTTGTTTGGCTTCAATCAGAAGTGTCAGCATTTTCAGTATGACATTTTCTGATTCAAAAGGTTTAGTGTTGCATATTTGTTTGGGATGGAGATGGGGTTGATCTGTTGATCATCAATTTTTTGTGCATTTTATTTATTTGTTTATTTGTTTTCTCTTATTGGCAGAGAGGAGCAAGAGGAGAGGACCATGAGAGAAGGATGGGCACAGCCTCTCACCTCTACCCAAACTCATCAGCTGGGGATTTGTAGGCATCATGGCAGAGGTCAGTCACATGGAAAGATCCAAAGCAAACGGATGGCTTGGTGTGATTTCTGTCTAGGAGCTTTTCCCAGAAAGCATGAGGAAGCACAGTGTGGCTGAGGGCACATGCTTGCCCATGTAGTTGAGTCTGCTGAGGGTTGGTGAGGGCTAAGCTGGCATCTTGTGGGCCACACAAAGCTTTCCTACCCAGCTGGTCCTAGACTGAGACTTGTGTCATAGACCTGTTGCTACACACTTAAGGGATCATGGCATATGAATAAGCCTCCATGGCTGGTGGGAGTCAACCCAGGTAGTCCTTGCATTGGTTGAATCCTGAATTCAGGTCTTTCAAATGGTGGCCAGCAGTTACTGTTTGTCCCAGAGCAAAGGGGAGAAACTCCATGTACTTAGAGCCTCCTGCAATCCTCTGGGACAGGGATCCCTGTGACACCATCGCTGCAAGGGATCAAACCTGTAGAGGTATCCAGGAAGTACTCCCAACTCTCTCCCAGTGTTACCTTCACCTGTAAGTATACTTCCATGGCTCCATCCCCAAAAAAATTCCTTTTTCTGGGAGTTCCTCCTCATCATCTGTATGATTACTCAGGCAAGCCAACAATTTACTCCTCTGAGTAACAGTTTGCCAAACTGGCAACCCAAATGGCAGTGTCATCCAGACTGCTGGAAGAGCAAGGATGTGAAAGTAAAAGCCTAGACCTGATTTTGCACAGCTCCTCTAGCCCAGAGCTGAATATGTGCTGCATTTTGGGCACCATTACTGATTCATACTGAAAGTGGGGAGGAACCTTAATCCTTTAAAAACATGTTGGGAGTCTTTGCTTGTCTCCCCCAGTCTTGCAGAGAGGTTCTTCATCTCAGGACTGAACAGCAGTCACTGGACCCCAGAAATCTTACATGCAGGGCATGAGCCTGCAAGGGCTGTGCTGTGAAATGAATATGGTGGAGGGAGGGCATGGGAGAAGAAGCAATTGGAGCGAGATAAATACCACTAGCTTGAGTCTCACCTTCTCTGCCTTTTCTCCCCTCCCTCCATCACTGCTGCTGTTGTGTCAGGTAGTGGCACTGTTGAGTACATTAACTCAGGACTGAGCATTGCAGCCACATCGAGTGGATGTCTGTGTCTGTGTGTATGTGTGTGCGCCTGATCATTACCATTTATTCCCCCCATACACATACACCCCTCCCCATCTCAGTACTGCGAGACTCCAGGAGGGAGAAAGAGAAATAGAGGAAAAAGAGAGACGGAGCCATCAACCCCCAGATCTGCTTAAACAAATCACCGCCCCACGCAGGGAGGGAAACAGCGGGGAAGCAGACCAAAAGACAAAATAAAAGACAGAGAAAGGAAAACACATCTGGGAGAAAAAAGTCAGCCCCCAGACGCCCCCTTTCCGAGACTATACTCTCAGTGAGGACGGGTGTGCGTGTGTGCACGAGCATCGACCCCTTGCCCATTAGGAAACT
>JAUNZM010002645.1:0-17625 GCA_033459285.1 Clamator glandarius | reverse complement strand
GATTTAGGGTGAAAACATGAGGTTTTGGGGTCCCTGAGAGGGGGAAAAGGGGGGGGACCCCAATTAAAGGGGGGGGCTATTTAGGGGGGCAGCCAGATTTGGGGTGAAAACCTGAGGTTTTGGGGTCCCTGAGAGGGGGAAAAGGGGGGGACCCCAATTAAAGGGGGGGGGCTATTTAGGGGGGCAGCCAGATTTGGGGTGAAAACATGAGGTTTTGGGGTCCCTGAGAGGGGGGAAAAGGGGGGGACCCCAATTAAAGGGGGGGGCTATTTAGGGGTGCAGCCAGATTTGGGGTGAAAACATGAGGTTTTGGGGTTCCTGAGGGGGTTAAAAAGGGGGGGACCCCAATTAAAGGGGGGGGCTATTTAGGGGGGCAGCCAGATTTGGGGTGAAAACATGAGGTTTTGGGGTTCCTGAGGGGGTTAAAAAGGGGGGGACCCCAATTAAAGGGGGGGGGCTATTTAGGGGGGCAGCCAGATTTGGGGTGAAAACATGAGGTTTTGGGGTCACTGAGAGGGGGAAAAGGGGGGGACCCCAATTAAAGTGGGGGGCTATTTAGGGGGGCAGCCAGATTTGGGGGGAAACCACGAGTTTTTGGGGTCCCTGAAGTAAAAAAAAAAATGTTGGGGGGGAGGGAATCCCAAGTTTGGGGGGGGGGGGGGGGGGCATCCAGTTTTGGGGTGAAAACCTGAGGTTTTGGGGTGTTCAAACGTGGGGTTCCCCCCCCCCCAACCCCTTGCAGGGAGGCTTTGCCCAGCGTCCCCGGGAAAAGGTGAGGGGGGAACTGGGAGGGACTGGGGGGAACTGGGAGGGACTGGGAGGGACTGGGAGGGACTGGGGGGGGACTGGGGGGGACTGGGGGGAACTGGGAGGGGACTGGGGGGAACTGGGAGGGACTGGGAGGGACTGGGAGGGACTGGGAGGGACTGGGGGAACTGGGAGGGACTGGGAGGGACTGGGAGGGACTGGGAGGGACTGGGGGGAACTGGGAGGGACTGGGAGGGACTGGAGGGACTGGGGGGAACTGGGGGGGACTGGGAGGGACTGGGGGGAACTGGGAGGGACTGGGGGGAACTGGGGGGGACTGGGAGGGACTGGGGGGAACTGGGAGGGACTGGGAGGGACTGGGGGGAACTGGGGGGGACTGGGAGGGACTGGGGGGAACTGGGAGGGACTGGGGGGGACTGGGGGGGACTGGGGGGAACTGGGAGGGACTGGGGGGAACTGGGGGGGACTGGGAGGGACTGGGGGGAACTGGGGGGAACTGGGAGGGACTGGGGGGAACTGGGAGGGGACTGGGAGGGACTGGGGGGGACTGGGAGGGACTGGGAGGGACTGGGGGGAACTGGGGGGGACTGGGAGGGACTGGGGGGAACTGGGAGGGACTGGGGGGGACTGGGGGGGACTGGGGGGGAACTGGGAGGGACTGGGGGGAACTGGGGGGGACTGGGAGGGACTGGGGGGAACTGGGGGGGACTGGGAGGGACTGGGGGGAACTGGGGGGAACTGGGAGGGACTGGGGGGAACTGGGAGGGGACTGGGAGGGACTGGGGGGGACTGGGGGGAACTGGGAGGGACTGGGAGGGGGCAGCCCCTGCTTCATACTGGTTTATACTGGTCTGTACTGGTTGACATTGAACCACGTTGTGGTCTGTATCGTTCCGTACTGGTCTGAACTGGTTTATACTGGTTTGTACCGGTCGATACCGACCCCAAACTAGTCCCCGTTGGTTTGTACTGGTTTGTACTGGTCCAAACTGGTTTCTACTGGTCCAAACTGGTCTGTGGGTTGATTCATATTGAGCTTTACTGGGATCTGTCTGGGCTCCTACTGGTTTGTTTGGGGTTATACTGGTTTGTACTGGTTTATAGTGGTTTCTACTGGCTTGTACTGGTTTCTACTGGTCCAAACTGGTTTCTACTGGTCCAAACTGGTCTGTGGGTTGGTTCATATTGAGTTTTACTGGGATCTGTCTGGGCTCCTACTGGTTTGTTTGGGGTTATACTGGTTTGTACTGGTTTATAGTGGTTTCTACGGGCTTGTACTGGTTTCTACTGGTCCAGACTGGTTTCTACTGGTCCAAACTGGTTTCCACTGGTCCAAACTGGTTTGTACTGGTCCAAACTGGTCTGTGGGTTGGTTCATTTTGAGTTTTACTGGGGTCTGTCTGGGCTCCTACTGGTTTGTTTGGGGTTATACTGGTTTGTACTGGTTTGTTCTGGTTTGTACTGGTTTCTGCTGGTTTGTACTGGTTTATACTGGTCCAAACTGGTTCATACTGGTTCCAGGCCGCCCCCCCGGCTCCCCCAGCAGCGGAGGAAGAAGCGCCGGGAGGCAGAGGAGGGACACGAGCCCCAGCGGGGCAGTGAGTGTGGGGCTGCCCCATAGATCTGTGGGGCGAGGGGGGGGCTCTATGGGGCAGAGAGCGGGATCTATGGGGCAGAGAGCGGGATCTATGGGGCTGGGAGCGGGATCTATGGGGCTGGGAGGGTCGCTATGGGGCAGAGAGCGGGATCTATGGGGCAGAGAGCGGGATCTATGGGGCAGAGAGCGGGATCTATGGGGCCGGGAGGGTCGCTATGGGGCAGAGAGCGGGATCTATGGGGCTGGGAGGGTCGCTATGGGGCAGAGAGCGGGATCTATGGGGCTGGGAGGGTCGCTATGGGGCAGAGAGCGGGATCTATGGGGCTGGGAGGGTCGCTATGGGGCAGAGAGCGGGATCTATGGGGCCGGGAGGGTCGCTATGGGGCAGAGAGCGGGATCTATGGGGCAGAGAGCGGGATCTATGGGGCTGGGAGGGTCGCTATGGGGCAGAGAGCGGGATCTATGGGGCAGAGAGCGGGATCTATGGGGCCGGGAGGGTCGCTATGGGGCAGAGAGCGGGATCTATGGGGCAGAGAGCGGGATCTATGGGGCAGAGAGCGGGATCTATGGGGCCGGGAGGGTCGCTATGGGGCAGAGAGCGGGATCTATGGGGCAGAGAGCGGGATCTATGGGGCAGAGAGCGGGATCTATGGGGCCGGGAGGGTCGCTATGGGGCAGAGAGCGGGATCTATGGGGCAGAGAGCGGGATCTATGGGGCCGGGAGGATCGCTATGGGGCAGAGAGCAGGATCTATGGGGCTGGGAGGGTCGCTATGGGGCAGGGAGTGGGTTCTATGGGGCAGAGAACAGGTTCTGTGGGGCAGGGAGTGGGTTCTATGGGGCAGAGACGCCTGCCGTGGGGCCAGGAGGGTCGCTATGGGGCAGAGAGAAGGTTCTGCGGCGCAGAAATCAGATTCTACGAGGCCAGGAGCGGATTCTATGGGGCTGGGAGCCCCCGCTATGGGGCAGAGGCTCCTGCTATGGGGCAGAGGCTCCCGCTATGGGGCTGGGAGGGTCGCTATGGGGCAGAGAGCGGGATCTATGGGGCTGGGAGGGTCGCTATGGGGCAGAGGCTCCCGCTATGGGGCTGGGAGGGTCGCTATGGGGCAGAGAGCGGGATCTATGGGGCAGAGAGCGGGATCTATGGGGCAGAGAGCGGGATCTATGGGGCCGGGAGGGTCGCTATGGGGCAGAGAGCGGGATCTATGGGGCAGAGAGCGGGATCTATGGGGCCGGGAGGATCGCTATGGGGCAGAGAGCAGGATCTATGGGGCAGGGAGTGGGTTCTATGGGGCAGAGAACAGGTTCTGTGGGGCAGGGAGTGGGTTCTATGGGGCAGAGACTCCCTCTATGGGGCAGAGAACAGGTTCTGTGGGGCAGGGAGTGGATTTCTATGGGGCAGAGACGCCTGCCGTGGGGCCAGGAGGGTCGCTATGGGGCAGAGAGAAGGTTCTGCGGCGCAGAAATCAGATTCTACGAGGCCAGGAGTGGATTCTATGGGGCTGGGAGCCCCCGCTATGGGGCAGAGGCTCCTGCTATGGGGCAGAGGCTCCCGCTATGGGGCTGGGAGGGTCGCTATGGGGCAGAGAGCAGGATCTATGGGGCTGGGAGGGTCGCTATGGGGCAGAGGCTCCCGCTATGGGGCTGGGAGGGTCGCTATGGGGCAGAGAGCAGGATCTATGGGGCTGGGAGGGTCGCTATGGGGCAGAGAGCGGGATCTATGGGGCCGGGAGGGTCGCTATGGGGCAGAGACTCCCTCTATGGGGCAGAGAGCAGGATCTATGGGGCTGGGAGGGTCGCTATGGGGCAGAGACTCCCTCTATGGGGCAGAGAGCAGGATCTATGGGGCTGGGAGGGTCGCTATGGGGCAGAGACTCCCTCTATGGGGCAGAGAGCGGGATCTATGGGGCTGGGAGGGTCGCTATGGGGCAGAGACTCCCTCTATGGGGCAGAGAGTGGGATCTATGGGGCTGGGAGGGTTGCTATGGGGCAGAGACTCCCTCTATGGGGCAGAGAGCGGGATCTATGGGGTTGGGAGGGTCGCTATGGGGCAGAGACTCCCTCTATGGGGCAGAGAGCGGGATCTATGGGGCTGGGAGGGTCGCTATGGGGCAGAGACTCCCTCTATGGGGCAGAGAGCGGGATCTATGGGGCTGGGAGGGTCGCTATGGGGCAGAGACTCCCTCTATGGGGCAGAGAGCGGGATCTATGGGGCTGGGAGCTCCCGCTATGGGGCAGAGGCTCCCGCTATGGGGCAGAGAGCGGGATCTATGGGGCTGGGAGCTCCCGCTATGGGGCAGAGGCTCCCGCTATGGGGCAGGGGCTCCCGCTATGGGGCAGGAGCCGCTCCCCCCCATCCCTGACCCCCACCCCGCTATGGGGCTGCCCCACAGATATGTACGTGATCAAGCTGTTCGACCGCAGCGTGGAGCTGGCTCAGTTCTCGGAGGGGACCCCCCTGTACCCCGTGTGCCGGGCCTGGATGCGCAACTGCCCCACGGCGCGAGGGGCTGCCCCACAGCGACCCACGGCGGCCCCCGGGCCCGAGGTGAGGGACCCACAGGGACCCCTAGGGACCCACAGAGACCCCTAGGGACCCATAGGGACCCCTAGGGACCCACAGAGACCCCTAGGGACCCATAGGGACCCCTAGGGACCCATAGAGACCCCTAGGGACCCATAGAGACCCCATAGAGACCCCATAGGGACCCCATAGAGACCCCATAGAGACCCCATAGGGACCCCATAGGGACCCCATAGGGACCCCATAGGGACCCCATAGGGACCCCATAGAGACCCCATAGGGACCCCATAGGGACCCATAGAGACCCCATAGAGACCCCATAGGGACCCATAGAGACCCCATAGAGACCCCATAGAGACCCCATAGAGACCCCATAGGGACCCCATAGGGACCCCATAGGGACCCCATAGGGACCCCATAGAGACCCCATAGGGACCCCATAGGGACCCCATAGGGACCCCATAGAGACCCCATAGGGACCCCATAGAGACCCCATAGGGACCCCATAGGGACCCCATAGAGACCCCATAGAGACCCCATAGAGACCCCATAGGGACCCCATAGGGACCCCATAGAGACCCCATAGAGACCCCATAGGGACCCCATAGAGACCCCATAGAGACCCCATAGGGACCCCATAGGGACCCCATAGAGACCCCATAGAGACCCCATAGAGACCCCATAGAGACCCCATAGAGACCCCATAGGGACCCCATAGAGACCCCATAGAGACCCATAGAGACCCCATAGGGACCCCATAGGGACCCCATAGGGACCCCATAGGGACCCCATAGAGACCCCATAGAGACCCCATAGGGACCCCATAGGGACCCCATAGGGACCCCATAGAGACCCCATAGAGACCCCATAGGGACCCCATAGGGACCCCATAGAGACCCCATAGAGACCCCATAGGGACCCCATAGGGACCCCATAGAGACCCCATAGAGACCCCATAGGGACCCCATAGAGACCCATAGAGACCCCATAGAGGACCCATAGAGACCCCATAGAGACCCATAGGGACCCCATAGGGACCCCATAGGGACCCCATAGAGACCCCATAGAGACCCCATAGGGACCCCATAGGGACCCCATAGGGACCCCATAGAGACCCCATAGAGACCCCATAGAGACCCCATAGGGACCCATAGAGACCCCATAGGGACCCCATAGGGACCCCATAGAGACCCCATAGGGACCCCATAGAGACCCCATAGGGACCCCATAGAGACCCCATAGAGACCCCATAGAGACCCCATAGAGACCCCATAGGGACCCCATAGGGACCCCATAGAGACCCCATAGGGACCCATAGGGACCCCACAGAGACCCCATAGAGACCCCATAGAGACCCATAGAGACCCCATAGAGACCCCATAGAGACCCCATAGAGACCCCATAGAGACCCCATAGAGACCCCATAGGGACCCCATAGGGACCCCATAGAGACCCCATAGAGACCCCATAGAGACCCCATAGGGACCCCATAGGGACCCCATAGAGACCCCATAGAGACCCCATAGAGACCCCATAGAGACCCCATAGAGACCCCATAGGGACCCCATAGGGACCCCATAGAGACCCCATAGAGACCCCATAGGGACCCCATAGAGACCCCATAGAGACCCCATAGGGACCCCATAGGGACCCCATAGAGACCCCATAGGGACCCCATAGAGACCCCATAGGGACCCCATAGAGACCCCATAGAGACCCCATAGGGACCCCATAGCTGCCCCACCACAGCCCCCGGACCCGAGGTGAGTGCCCTATAGTGACCCACAGCGACCCACAAGTGGAGCTCGGTCGCTATGGGGCAGAGAGCAAGCGCTATGGGGCAAGGGAAGGACCCCAAGGCCCCGCTATGGGGCAGGGGCCCCCTCTCTGACCCCCAAGTCCCCCCCCCCCCCCCCCCCAAGGTGTCGGGAAAGGGCGAGGACGTGTTCTCGCTGCCGCCTCCTGCCCCACAAGTGCCGCCCCGTGTCCCCTCCCCACTGGGGCCCGAGGAGGGGCAGCCGCCCCCCGACCAGGTGAGCCCCACAAGTGACCCCCCCTGCCCCACAACTGCCCCTTTCTGCCCCATAAGTGACCCTAAAGTGACCCCCCTGCCCCACAACTGCCCCTTTGTGCCCCATAAGTGACCCTAAAGTGACCCCCCTGCCCCACAACTGCCCCTTTCTGCCCCATAAGTGACCCTAAAGTGACCCCCCCAGCCCCACAACTGCCCCTTTCTGCCCCATAAGTGACCCTAAAGTGACCCCCCTGCCCCACAACTGCCCCTTCCTGCCCATAAGTGACCCTAAAGTGACCCCCCACGCCCCACAACTGCCCCTTTCTGCCCCATAAGTGACCCTAAAGTGACCCCCCAGCCCCACAACTGCCCCTTTCTGCCCCATAAGTGACCCTAAAGTGACCCCCCCGCCCCACAACTGCCCCTTTCTGCCCCATAAGTGACCCTAAAGTGACCCCCCCAGCCCCACAACTGCCCCTTTCTGCCCCATAAGTGACCCTAAAGTGACCCCCCCAGCCCCACAACTGCCCCTTTGTGCCCCATAAGTGACCCTAAAGTGACCCCCCCGCCCCACAACTGCCCCTTTCTGCCCCATAAGTGACCCTAAAGTGACCCCCCCAGCCCCACAACTGCCCCTTTGTGCCCCATAAGTGACCCTAAAGTGACCCCCCCAGCCCACAACTGCCCCTTTGTGCCCCATAAGTGACCCTAAAGTGACCCCCCCCGCCCCACAACTGCCCCTTTGTGCCCCATAAGTGACCCTAAAGTGACCCCCCAGCCCCACAACTGCCCCTTTGCTGCCCATAAGTGACCCTAAAGTGACCCCCCCAGCCCCACAACTGCCCCTTTCTGCCCCATAAGTGACCCTAAAGTGACCCCCCAGCCCCACAACTGCCCCTTTCTGCCCCATAAGTGACCCTAAAGTGACCCCCCCCGCCCCACAACTGCCCCTTTCTGCCCCATAAGTGACCCTAAAGTGACCCCCCCCGCCCCACAACTGCCCCTTTCTGCCCCATAAGTGACCCTAAAGTGACCCCCCCCAGCCCCACAACTGCCCCTTTGTGCCCCATAAGTGACCCTAAAGTGACCCCCCCAGCCCCACAACTGCCCCTTTCTGCCCCATAAGTGACCCTAAAGTGACCCCCCCAGCCCCACAACTGCCCCTTTCTGCCCCATAAGTGACCCTAAAGTGACCCCCCCCGCCCCACAACTGCCCCTTTCTGCCCCATAAGTGACCCTAAAGTGACCCCCCCGCCCCACAACTGCCCCTTTCTGCCCATAAGTGACCCTAAAGTGACCCCCCAGCCCCACAACTGCCCCTTTGTGCCCCATAAGTGACCCTAAAGTGACCCCCCCAGCCCCACAACTGCCCCTTTGTGCCCCATAAGTGACCCTAAAGTGACCCCCCCAGCCCCACAACTGCCCCTTTCTGCCCCATAAGTGACCCTAAAGTGACCCCCCAGCCCCACAACTGCCCCTTTCTGCCCCATAAGTGACCCTAAAGTGACCCCCCCGCCCCACAACTGCCCCTTTGCTGCCCCATAAGTGACCCTAAAGTGACCCCCCAGCCCCACAACTGCCCCTTTGTGCCCCATAAGTGACCCTAAAGTGACCCCCCCAGCCCCACAACTGCCCCTTTGCTGCCCCATAAGTGACCCTAAAGTGACCCCCCAGCCCCACAACTGCCCCTTTCTGCCCCATAAGTGACCCTAAAGTGACCCCCCAGCCCCACAACTGCCCCTTTCTGCCCCATAAGTGACCCTAAAGTGACCCCCCAGCCCCACAACTGCCCCTTTCTGCCCCATAAGTGACCCTAAAGTGACCCCCCCGCCCCACAACTGCCCCTTTCTGCCCCATAAGTGACCCTAAAGTGACCCCCCAGCCCCACAACTGCCCCCTTTCTGCCCCATAAGTGACCCTAAAGTGACCCCCCAGCCCCACAACTGCCCCTTTCTGCCCCATAAGTGACCCTAAAGTGACCCCCCCAGCCCCACAACTGCCCCTTTCTGCCCCATAAGTGACCCTAAAGTGACCCCCCAGCCCCACAACTGCCCCTTTCTGCCCCATAAGTGACCCTAAAGTGACCCCCCAGCCCCACAACTGCCCCTTTCTGCCCCATAAGTGACCCTAAAGTGACCCCCCCGCCCCACAACTGCCCCTTTCTGCCCCATAAGTGACCCTAAAGTGACCCCCCAGCCCCACAACTGCCCCTTTCTGCCCCATAAGTGACCCTAAAGTGACCCCCCCGCCCCACAACTGCCCCTTTCTGCCCCATAAGTGACCCTAAAGTGACCCCCCAGCCCCCACAACTGCCCCTTTCTGCCCATAAGTGACCCTAAAGTGACCCCCCCAGCCCCACAACTGCCCCTTTCTGCCCCATAAGTGACCCTAAAGTGACCCCCCAGCCCCACAACTGCCCCTTTCTGCCCCATAAGTGACCCTAAAGTGACCCCCCCAGCCCCACAACTGCCCCTTTCTGCCCCATAAGTGACCCTAAAGTGACCCCCCCCCAGCCCCACAACTGCCCCTTTCTGCCCCATAAGTGACCCTAAAGTGACCCCCCCCTGCCCCACAACTGCCCCTTTCTGCCCCATAAGTGACCCTAAAGTGACCCCCCCTGCCCCACAACTGCCCCTTTCTGCCCCATAAGTGACCCTAAAGTGACCCCCCCTGCCCCACAACTGCCCCTTTCTGCCCATAAGTGACCCTAAAGTGACCCCCCTGCCCCACAACTGCCCCTTTCTGCCCCATAAGTGACCCTAAAGTGACCCCCCCGCCCCACAACTGCCCCTTTCTGCCCATAAGTGACCCTAAAGTGACCCCCCCGCCCCACAACTGCCCCTTTCTGCCCCATAAGTGACCCTAAAGTGACCCCCCCAGCCCCACAACTGCCCCTTTCTGCCCCATAAGTGACCCTAAAGTGACCCCCCTGCCCCACAACTGCCCCTTTCTGCCCCATAAGTGACCCTAAAGTGACCCCCCAGCCCCACAACTGCCCCTTTCTGCCCCATAAGTGACCCTAAAGTGACCCCCCCTGCCCCACAACTGCCCCTTTCTGCCCCATAAGTGACCCTAAAAGTGACCCCCCCGCCCCACAACTGCCCCTTTCTGCCCCATAAGTGACCCTAAAGTGACCCCCCCGCCCCACAACTGCCCCTTTCTGCCCCATAAGTGACCCTAAAGTGACCCCCCCCGCCCCACAACTGCCCCTTTCTGCCCCATAAGTGACCCTAAAGTGACCCCCCAGCCCCACAACTGCCCCTTTCTGCCCCATAAGTGACCCTAAAGTGACCCCCCCCAGCCCCCACAACTGCCCCTTTCTGCCCCATAAGTGACCCTAAAGTGACCCCCCAGCCCCACAACTGCCCCTTTCTGCCCCATAAGTGACCCTAAAGTGACCCCCCAGCCCCACAACTGCCCCTTTCCGCCCCATAAGTGACCCTAAAGTGACCCCCCAGCCCCACAACTGCCCCTTTCTGCCCCATAAGTGACCCTAAAGTGACCCCCCCGCCCACAACTGCCCCTTTCTGCCCCATAAGTGACCCTAAAGTGACCCCCCCAGCCCCACAACTGCCCCTTTCTGCCCCATAAGTGACCCTAAAGTGACCCCCCAGCCCCACAACTGCCCCTTTGTGCCCATAAGTGACCCTAAAGTGACCCCCCCAGCCCCACAACTGCCCCTTTCTGCCCCATAAGTGACCCTAAAGTGACCCCCCCAGCCCCACAACTGCCCCTTTCTGCCCCATAAGTGACCCTAAAGTGACCCCCCCGCCCCACAACTGCCCCTTTGTGCCCCATAAGTGACCCTAAAGTGACCCCCCGCCCCACAACTGCCCCTTTCTGCCCCATAAGTGACCCTAAAGTGACCCCCCCGCCCCACAACTGCCCCTTTCTGCCCCATAAGTGACCCTAAAGTGACCCCCCCTGCCCCACAACTGCCCCTTTCTGCCCCATAAGTGACCCTAAAGTGACCCCCCCCGCCCCACAACTGCCCCTTTCTGCCCCATAAGTGACCCTAAAGTGACCCCCCAGCCCCACAACTGCCCCTTTCTGCCCCATAAGTGACCCCTAAAGTGACCCCCCAGCCCCACAACTGCCCCTTTCCGCCCCATAAGTGACCCTAAAGTGACCCCCCAGCCCCACAACTGCCCCTTTCTGCCCCATAAGTGACCCTAAAGTGACCCCCCAGCCCCCACAACTGCCCCTTTCTGCCCCATAAGTGACCCTAAAGTGACCCCCCAGCCCCACAACTGCCCCTTTGTGCCCCATAAGTGACCCTAAAGTGACCCCCCCTGCCCCACAACTGCCCCTTTCCGCCCCATAAGTGACCCTAAAGTGACCCCCCCAGCCCCACAACTGCCCCTTTCTGCCCCATAAGTGACCCTAAAGTGACCCCCCTGCCCCACAACTGCCCCTTTCTGCCCCATAAGTGACCCTAAAGTGACCCCCCCAGCCCCACAACTGCCCTTTCTGCCCATAAGTGACCCTAAAGTGACCCCCCCTGCCCCACAACTGCCCCTTTTCCGCCCCATAAGTGACCCTAAAGTGACCCCCCCTGCCCCACAACTGCCCCTTTGTGCCCCATAAGTGACCCTAAAGTGACCCCCCCCGCCCCACAACTGCCCCTTTCTGCCCCATAAGTGACCCTAAAGTGACCCCCCCGCCCCACAACTGCCCCTTTCTGCCCCATAAGTGACCCTAAAGTGACCCCCCAGCCCCACAACTGCCCCTTTCTGCCCCATAAGTGACCCTAAAGTGACCCCCCAGCCCCACAACTGCCCCTTTGTGCCCCATAAGTGACCCTAAAGTGACCCCCCCCGCCCCACAACTGCCCCTTTCTGCCCCATAAGTGACCCTAAAGTGACCCCCCAGCCCACAACTGCCCCTTTGTGCCCCATAAGTGACCCTAAAGTGACCCCCCTGCCCCACAACTGCCCCTTTGTGCCCCATAAGTGACCCTAAAGTGACCCCCCCTGCCCCACAACTGCCCCTTTCTGCCCCATAAGTGACCCTAAAGTGACCCCCCCTGCCCCACAACTGCCCCTTTCTGCCCCATAAGTGACCCTAAAGTGACCCCCCAGCCCCACAACTGCCCCTTTCTGCCCCATAAGTGACCCTAAAGTGACCCCCCCAGCCCCACAACTGCCCCTTTGTGCCCCATAAGTGACCCCTAAAGTGACCCCCCAGCCCCACAACTGCCCCTTTGTGCCCCATAAGTGACCCTAAAGTGACCCCCCAGCCCCACAACTGCCCCTTTCCTGCCCCATAAGTGACCCTAAAGTGACCCCCCCGCCCCACAACTGCCCCTTTCCGCCCCATAAGTGACCCTAAAGTGACCCCCCTGCCCCACAACTGCCCCTTTCTGCCCCATAAGTGACCCTAAAGTGACCCCCCAGCCCCACAACTGCCCCTTTGTGCCCCATAAGTGACCCTAAAGTGACCCCCCCAGCCCCACAACTGCCCCTTTCTGCCCCATAAGTGACCCTAAAGTGACCCCCCCGCCCCACAACTGCCCCTTTCTGCCCCATAAGTGACCCTAAAGTGACCCCCCCTGCCCCACAACTGCCCCTTTCTGCCCCATAAGTGACCCTAAAGTGACCCCCCTGCCCCACAACTGCCCCTTTCTGCCCCATAAGTGACCCTAAAGTGACCCCCCTGCCCCACAACTGCCCCTTTCTGCCCCATAAGTGACCCTAAAGTGACCCCCCCGCCCCACAACTGCCCCTTTCTGCCCCATAAGTGACCCTAAAGTGACCCCCCAGCCCCACAACTGCCCCTTTCTGCCCCATAAGTGACCCTAAAGTGACCCCCCAGCCCCACAACTGCCCCTTTCCGCCCCCATAAGTGACCCTAAAGTGACCCCCCAGCCCCACAACTGCCCCTTTCTGCCCCATAAGTGACCCTAAAGTGACCCCCCAGCCCCACAACTGCCCCTTTCTGCCCCATAAGTGACCCTAAAGTGACCCCCCCAGCCCCACAACTGCCCCTTTGTGCCCCATAAGTGACCCTAAAGTGACCCCCCCGCCCCACAACTGCCCCTTTCTGCCCCATAAGTGACCCTAAAGTGACCCCCCCAGCCCCACAACTGCCCCTTTCTGCCCATAAGTGACCCTAAAGTGACCCCCCCAGCCCCACAACTGCCCCTTTCTGCCCCATAAGTGACCCTAAAGTGACCCCCCCGCCCCACAACTGCCCCTTTCTGCCCCATAAGTGACCCTAAAGTGACCCCCCCTGCCCCACAACTGCCCCTTTCCGCCCCATAAGTGACCCTAAAGTGACCCCCCCGCCCCACAACTGCCCCTTTCTGCCCCATAAGTGACCCTAAAGTGACCCCCCTGCCCCACAACTGCCCCTTTCTGCCCCATAAGTGACCCTAAAGTGACCCCCCCAGCCCCACAACTGCCCCTTTCTGCCCCATAAGTGACCCTAAAGTGACCCCCCCTGCCCCACAACTGCCCCTTTCCGCCCCATAAGTGACCCTAAAGTGACCCCCCCTGCCCCACAACTGCCCCTTTGTGCCCCATAAGTGACCCTAAAGTGACCCCCCAGCCCCACAACTGCCCCTTTCTGCCCCATAAGTGACCCTAAAGTGACCCCCCCCGCCCCACAACTGCCCCTTTCCGCCCCATAAGTGACCCTAAAGTGACCCCCCAGCCCCACAACTGCCCCTTTCTGCCCCATAAGTGACCCTAAAGTGACCCCCCTGCCCCACAACTGCCCCTTTCTGCCCCATAAGTGACCCTAAAGTGACCCCCCTGCCCCACAACTGCCCCTTTCTGCCCCATAAGTGACCCTAAAGTGACCCCCCGCCCCACAACTGCCCCTTTCTGCCCCATAAGTGACCCTAAAGTGACCCCCCCTGCCCCACAACTGCCCCTTTCTGCCCCATAAGTGACCCTAAAGTGACCCCCCCCGCCCCACAACTGCCCCTTTCCGCCCCATAAGTGACCCTAAAGTGACCCCCCAGCCCCACAACTGCCCCTTTCTGCCCCATAAGTGACCCTAAATTGACCCCCCAGCCCCACAACTGCCCCTTTCTGCCCCATAAGTGACCCTAAAGTGACCCCCCCGCCCCACAACTGCCCCTTTCTGCCCCATAAGTGACCCTAAAGTGACCCCCCCAGCCCCACAACTGCCCCTTTCCGCCCCATAAGTGACCCTAAAGTGACCCCCCAGCCCCACAACTGCCCCTTTCTGCCCCATAAGTGACCCTAAAGTGACCCCCCAGCCCCACAACTGCCCCTTTCTGCCCCATAAGTGACCCTAAAGTGACCCCCCAGCCCCACAACTGCCCCTTTGTGCCCCATAAGTGACCCTAAAGTGACCCCCCCGCCCCACAACTGCCCCTTTCTGCCCCATAAGTGACCCTAAAGTGACCCCCCCAGCCCCACAACTGCCCCTTTCTGCCCATAAGTGACCCCTAAAGTGACCCCCCCAGCCCCACAACTGCCCCTTTCTGCCCCATAAGTGACCCTAAAGTGACCCCCCCGCCCCACAACTGCCCCTTTCTGCCCCATAAGTGACCCTAAAGTGACCCCCCTGCCCCACAACTGCCCCTTTCTGCCCCATAAGTGACCCTAAAGTGACCCCCCCGCCCCACAACTGCCCCTTTGTGCCCCATAAGTGACCCTAAAGTGACCCCCCAGCCCCACAACTGCCCCTTTCTGCCCCATAAGTGACCCTAAAGTGACCCCCCAGCCCCACAACTGCCCCTTTCTGCCCCATAAGTGACCCTAAAGTGACCCCCCCGCCCCACAACTGCCCCTTTGTGCCCCATAAGTGACCCTAAAGTGACCCCCCCCGCCCCACAACTGCCCCTTTCTGCCCCATAAGTGACCCTAAAGTGACCCCCCCCTGCCCCACAACTGCCCCTTTCTGCCCCATAAGTGACCCTAAAGTGACCCCCCCCGCCCCACAACTGCCCCTTTCTGCCCCATAAGTGACCCTAAAGTGACCCCCCCGCCCCACAACTGCCCCTTTCTGCCCCATAAGTGACCCTAAAGTGACCCCCCCTGCCCCACAACTGCCCCTTTCTCGCCCCATAAGTGACCCTAAAGTGACCCCCCAGCCCCACAACTGCCCCTTTGTGCCCCATAAGTGACCCTAAAGTGACCCCCCCTGCCCCACAACTGCCCCCTTTCTGCCCCATAAGTGACCCTAAAGTGACCCCCCCCAGCCCCACAACTGCCCCTTTCTGCCCCATAAGTGACCCTAAAGTGACCCCCCCTGCCCCACAACTGCCCCTTTCCTGCCCATAAGTGACCCTAAAGTGACCCCCCCTGCCCCACAACTGCCCTTTGTGCCCCATAAGTGACCCTAAAGTGACCCCCCCGCCCCACAACTGCCCCTTTCTGCCCCATAAGTGACCCTAAAGTGACCCCCCCGCCCCACAACTGCCCCTTTCTGCCCCATAAGTGACCCTAAAGTGACCCCCCCAGCCCCACAACTGCCCCTTTCTGCCCATAAGTGACCCTAAAGTGACCCCCCAGCCCCACAACTGCCCCTTTCTGCCCCATAAGTGACCCTAAAGTGACCCCCCCAGCCCCACAACTGCCCCTTTCTGCCCCATAAGTGACCCTAAAGTGACCCCCCAGCCCCACAACTGCCCCTTTCTGCCCCATAAGTGACCCTAAAGTGACCCCCCTGCCCCACAACTGCCCCTTTGTGCCCCATAAGTGACCCTAAAGTGACCCCGCCAATGCCCTCCAAGCCCTAAGGCCCCCACAACTGCCCCTTTCTGCCCCATAAGTGACCCTAAAGTGACCCCCCTGCCCCACAACTGCCCCTTTCTGCCCCATAAGTGACCCTAAAGTGACCCCCCAGCCCCACAACTGCCCCTTTCTGCCCCATAAGTGACCCTAAAGTGACCCCCCCAGCCCCACAACTGCCCCTTTCGTGCCCCATAAGTGACCCTAAAGTGACCCCCCCAGCCCCACAACTGCCCCTTTCTGCCCCATAAGTGACCCTAAAGTGACCCCCCAGCCCCACAACTGCCCCTTTCTGCCCCATAAGTGACCCTAAAGTGACCCCCCAGCCCCACAACTGCCCCTTTCCTGCCCATAAGTGACCCTAAAGTGACCCCCCCAGCCCCACAACTGCCCCTTTGCTGCCCCATAAGTGACCCTAAAGTGACCCCCCCCGCCCCACAACTGCCCCTTTCTGCCCCATAAGTGACCCTAAAGTGACCCCCCCCGCCCCACAACTGCCCCTTTCTGCCCCATAAGTGACCCTAAAGTGACCCCCCCGCCCCACAACTGCCCCTTTCTGCCCCATAAGTGACCCTAAAGTGACCCCCCCCGCCCCACAACTGCCCCTTTGTGCCCCATAAGTGACCCTAAAGTGACCCCCCCGCCCCACAACTGCCCCTTTCTGCCCCATAAGTGACCCTAAAGTGACCCCCCCGCCCCACAACTGCCCCTTTGTGCCCCATAAGTGACCCTAAAGTGACCCCCCCAGCCCCACAACTGCCCTCCCCCCCGCCCCCCCTCCCCCCCCCCCCCCCCTCCCCTCCCCCCCCCCCCAGCCCCCCCCCCCCCCCCCCCCCCCCCCCCCCCTTTCTGCCCCATAAGTGACCCTAAAGTGACCCCCCCTGCCCC
This sequence comes from Clamator glandarius, assembly GCA_033459285.1. NCBI lineage: Eukaryota > Metazoa > Chordata > Aves > Cuculiformes > Cuculidae > Clamator > Clamator glandarius. Next base: position 1,127 of record JAUNZM010002645.1, on the reverse strand, counting down.
ACAACTGCCCCTTTCTGCCCCATAAGTGACCCTAAAGTGACCCCCCAGCCCCACAACTGCCCCTTTCTGCCCCATAAGTGACCCTAAAGTGACCCCCCAGCCCCACAACTGCCCCTTTCTGCCCCATAAGTGACCCTAAAGTGACCCCCCCTGCCCCACAACTGCCCCTTTCTGCCCCATAAGTGACCCTAAAGTGACCCCCCTGCCCCACAACTGCCCCTTTCTGCCCCATAAGTGACCCTAAAGTGACCCCCCCTGCCCCACAACTGCCCCTTTCTGCCCCATAAGTGACCCTAAAGTGACCCCCCCGCCCCACAACTGCCCCTTTCTGCCCCATAAGTGACCCTAAAGTGACCCCCCGCCCCACAACTGCCCCTTTGTGCCCCATAAGTGACCCTAAAGTGACCCCCCCGCCCCACAACTGCCCCTTTCTGCCCCATAAGTGACCCTAAAGTGACCCCCCGCCCCACAACTGCCCCTTTCTGCCCCATAAGTGACCCTAAAGTGACCCCCCCTGCCCCACAACTGCCCCTTTCTGCCCCATAAGTGACCCTAAAGTGACCCCCCAGCCCCACAACTGCCCCTTTCTGCCCCATAAGTGACCCTAAAGTGACCCCCCCTGCCCCACAACTGCCCCTTTCTGCCCCATAAGTGACCCTAAAGTGACCCCCCAGCCCCACAACTCCCCCTTTCTGCCCCATAAGTGACCCTAAAGTGACCCCCCCTGCCCACAACTGCCCCTTTCCGCCCCATAAGTGACCCTAAAGTGACCCCCCAGCCCCACAACTGCCCCTTTCTGCCCCATAAGTGACCCTAAATTGACCCCCCAGCCCCACAACTGCCCCTTTCTGCCCCATAAGTGACCCTAAAGTGACCCCCCCAGCCCCACAACTGCCCCTTTCTGCCCCATAAGTGACCCTAAAGTGACCCCCCCGCCCCACAACTGCCCCTTTCTGCCCCATAAGTGACCCTAAAGTGACCCCCCCGCCCCACAACTGCCCCTTTCTGCCCCATAAGTGACCCTAAAGTGACCCCCCCGCCCCACAACTGCCCCTTTCTGCCCCATAAGTGACCCTAAAGTGACCCCCCCGCCCCACAACTGCCCCTTTCTGCCCCATAAGTGACCC
>JAUNZM010002644.1:0-30483 GCA_033459285.1 Clamator glandarius | reverse complement strand
CAGGACCCTTCTAATAGCACTCAGACCCTTCTAGAGTCTCCCAGGACCCTTCTAAAAGCACCCAGACCCTTCCAGAGCTCCCCAGGACCATTCTAAACTCCCCCAGACCCTTCTAGAGCCCCCCAGGACGCTTCTAAATGCCCCCAGACCCATCTAGAGCACCCCAGGACTCTTCTAAAAGACTCCAGACCCTTCTAGAGGCCCCCAGGACCCTTCTGAATGCCCCCAGACCCTTCTAGAGCCCCCCAGGACTCTTCTAAATGCACCCAGACCCTTCTAGAGCCCCCAAGGACCCTTCTAAAAGCCCCCAGACTCTTCTAGCGCTAACCAGGACCTTTCTAAAAGTCCCCAGAACCTTCTAGAGCCCCCAGGACCCTTCTAAAAGCACCCAGACCCTTCTAGAGCCCCACAGGACCCTTCTAACAGCCCCCAGACCATTCTAGACCCACCCCGAATCCTTCTAAAAGCACCCAGACCATTCTAGAACCTCCCAGGACCCTTCTAAAAGACCGCAGACACTTCTAGAGGACCCCAGGACCCTTCTAAAAGCCCTCACACCCTTCTAGAGCCCCCCAGGGCCCTTCTAAAAGCACCCAGACCCTTCTAGAGACCCGCAGGACCCTTCTAAATGCCCCCAGACACTTCTAGAGTCTCCCAGAACCGTTCTAAAAGCCCCCAGACCCTTCTAGACCCCCCAGGACCCTTCTAAAAGTACCCAGACCATTCTAGAGCCCCCTAGGACTCTTCTAAAAGCCCCCAGACCCTTCTAGAGAATCCCAGGTCCCCTCTAAAAGCACCCAGACCCTTCTAGAGCCTACGAGGACCCTTCTAAAATCCCCCAGACTCTTCTAGAGCCCCCCAGGACCCTTCTAAAAGCCCCCAGACCCTTCTAGACCCTACCCGGATCCTTCTAAAAGCACCCAGACGCTTCTAGAGCCTCCCAGGTCCCTTCTAAAATCCCTCAGACCTTTCTAGAGCCCCCCAGGACCCTTATAAAAGCACCCAGAGCCTTCTAGATGCCCACAGGACCCTTCTAAAAGCCCCCACACCCTTCTAAAGCACCCCAGGACCCTTCTAAAAGCATCCAGACCATTCTAGAACACCCCCGGACCCTTCTAAAAGCACCCAGACCATTCTAGATCCTCCCCGTATCCTTCTAAAAGACACCAGACCATTCCAGAGGCCACCAGGACCCTTCTAAAAGCCGCCAGACCCTTCTAGATCCTCCCCGGATCCTTCTAAAATCCTCCAGACCTTTATACAGCCTCCCAGGACCCTTTTAAAAGTCCCCAGACCCTTCTAGACCCTCCCCGGATCATTCTAAAAGCCCCTAAACCCTTCTAGAGCCCCCCAGGACCCTTCTAAAAGCACCCAGACGCTTCTAGAGACCCACAGGACCCTTCTAAAAGCCACCTGACCCTTCTAGACCCTCCCCGAATCCTTCTTAAAGCACCCAGACCCTTCTAGAGCACCCCAGGACACTTCTAATATCCCGCAGACACTTCTAGAGGCCCCCAGGACCCTTCTGAAAGGCCCCAGACCCTTCTAGAGCACCCCAGGACCCTTCTAAATGCACCCAGACCATTCTAGAGGCCCCCAGGATCCTTCTAAAATCCCCCAGATACTTCTAGAGCCCCCCAGGACCCTTCTAAATGCCCCCAGACCCTTCTAGAGCAACCCAGGACCTTCTAAAAGCCTCCAGACATTTCTAGAGGCCCGCAGGACCCTTCTGAAAGCCCCCAGACCCTTCTAGATACGCCCAGGACCCTTCTAAAAGCCCCCAGACCCTTCTAGAGCCCCCCAGGACTCTTCTAAAAGCCCCCAGACCCTTCTAGAGAAGCCCAGGGCCCCTCTAAAAGCACTCAGACCCCTCTAGAGCTCCCCAGGACGCTTCTAAAACCCCAAGACCCTTCTAGAGGCCCCTAGGGCCCCTCTAATGGTTCCCAGACCCTTCTAGAGCCACCAAGGACCCCTCTAATGGTCCCCAGACCCTTCTAGAGCCCCCAAGGACCCTTCTAAAAGCCCCCAGACCCTTCTAGAGACCGGCAGGACCCTTCTAAAAGACCCCAGACCCTTGTAGACCATCCCTGGATCCTTCTAATAGCCCCCAGACCCTTCTAGAGCCCACCAGGACCCTTCTAAAAGCCCCCAGACCCTTTTAGACCCTCCCCGGATCCTTCTAAAAGCACCCAGACCCTTCTAGAGCCTCCCAGGACCCTTAAAAAATCTCTCAGACTCTTCTAGACCCCCCCAGGACCCTTATAAAAGCCCCCAGAGACTTCTAGATGCCCCCAGGACCATTCTAAAAGCCCTCACACCCTTCTAGAGCCCCCCAGGACCCTTCTAAAAGCCCTCACAACCTTCTAGAGCCCCCCAGGACCCTTCTAAATGCCCCCAGACACTTCTAGAGTCTCCCAGGACCCTTCTAAAAGCCCCCAGACCCTTCAAGAGGCCTCCAGGGCCCCTCTAGTGGTCCCCAGACCCATCTAGAGGCCCCAAGGACCATTCTAAAAGCCCCCAGACCCTTCTAGAGGCCCCTAGGGCCCCTCTAATGGTTCCCAGACCATTCTAGAGCCACCAAGGACCCTTCTAAAAGCCCCCAGACCATTCTAGAGACCCGCAGGACCCTTCTAAAGGCCCCCAGACCTTTCTAGAGGCCGTCAGGATCTTTCTAAAATCCCCCAGACCCTTCTAGAGACTCCCAGGACCCTTCTAAAAGCCCCCAGACCCTTCTAGAGACTCCCAGGACCCTTCTAAATGCCCCCAGACCCTTCTAGAGCCACCCAGGACCCATCTAAAAGCCCCCAGACCCTTCTAGAGACTCCCAGGACCCTTCTAAAAGCCCCCAGACCCTTCTAGAGCCTCCCAGGACCCTTCTAAAAGCCCCCAGACCCTTCTAGAGACTCCCAGGACCCTTCTAAAAGCCCCCAGACCCATCTAGAGACACCCAGGACCCATCTAAAAGCCCCCAGACACTTCAAGAGCCTCCCAGGACCCTTCTAAAAGCCCCCAGACCATTCTAGAGCACCCCAGGACCCTTCTAAAAGCCCCCAGACCCTTCTAGAGCCTACCAGAACCTTTCTACAAATCCCCCAGACCCTTCTAGAGCCCCCCAGGACCCTTCTAAAAGAACCCAGACCCTTCTAGACCCCCCCCGGACCCTTCTACAAGACACCAGACCCTTCTAGAGAGTCCCAGGACCCTGCTAAAAGCCCCTAGACCCTTCTAGAGCCACCCAGGACCCATCTACAAGCACCCAGACCATTCTAGACCGTCCCCGGATCATTCTAAAAGCCCCAAGACCCTTCTAGAGCCCCCCAGGACCCTTCTAAAAGAACCCAGACCCTTCTAGAGCACCCCAGGACCCTTCTACAAGCACCCAGACCCTTCTAGAGAGTCCCAGGACCCTTCTAAAAGCCCCCAGACCCTTCTAGAGCCACCCAGGACCCATCTACAAGCACCCAGACCATTCTAGACCGTCCCCGGATCATTCTAAAAGCCCCCAGACCCTTCTAGAGCCCCCCAGGACCCTTCTAAAAGACCCCTGACCCTTCTAGAGCCCCCTAGGACCTATCTAAAAGCCCCCAGACCCTTCTAGAGGCCCCCAGGACCCTTCTAAAAGCCCCCAGACCCTTCTAGACCCTCCCCGGATCCTTCTTAAAGATCCCAGACCCTTCTAGAGCCTCCCAGGACCATTCCAAAAGCCCCCAGACCCTTCTAGAGACCCCCAGGACCCTTCTAAAAGCCCCCATACCCTTCTAGAGGCCCCCAGGGTCCCTCTTAAGGCACCCCGTCCCTTCTAGAGCACCCCAGGACACTTCTAAAAGTCCCCAGACCCTTCTAGAGCACCCCAGGACCATTCTAAAAGCCCCTAGACCCTTCTAGAGCCCCCCCGGAGCCTTCTTAAAGCACCCAGACCCTTCTAGAAGACACCAGGACCATTCTGAAAACCAGCAGAACATTCTAGAGCCCCCCAGGACCCTTCTAAAGGTACACAGACCCTTCTAGAGTCCCCCAGGACCCTTCAAAAGGAACCAAGCCCTTCTAGAGACCCCTAGGACCCTTCTGAAAGCCCCCAGAACATTCTAGAGCCCCCCAGGACCATTCTAAAGCCCCCAGACCCTTCTAGGGTCCCCCAGAACCCCTCTAAAAGACTCCAGACCGTTCTAGAGCCCCCCAGGACCCGTCTAAAAGCGCCCAGACCCTTCTAGACCCTCCCCTGATCATTCTAAAAGACCCCAGACCCTTCTAAAACCTCCCAGGACTATTCTAAAAGAACCCATACCCTTCTAGACCCTCCCCGGATTATTCTAAAAGCACCCAGACACTTCTAGAGCCACCCAAGACACTTCTAAAAGCCTCCAGACCCTTCTAGAGCCCCCCCGAACCCCTCTAATAGATCCCAGACCCTTCTAGAGGCCCCCAGGACCCTTCTATAAGTCCCCAGACAATTCTAGAGAAGCCCAGAACCCTTCTAAAAGCCCCCAGACCCTTCTAGAGCCCCCCAGGGCCATTCTAAAAGCCCCGAGACCCTTCTAGGAGAGACGGGGGTCCTTAAGAGGGGCCTTGGGTTCCTCTAGAAGGGTCTGGGGGCTTATAGAAGTGTCCTGGCGGGCTCTCGAAGGGTCTAGGTTCTTTGAGAAGGGTCGTTGGGTGGCTCTAGAAGGGTCTGGGGGCTTTTGGAAGGGTCCTGGGTGCATCAAGAAGGGTCTGGGGGCTTTTAGAAGGGTCCTGGGAGCTCTAGAAGTGTCTGGGGGCTTTTAGAAGGATCCTGGGGAGCTCTAGAAGGGTCTGGGGTCTTTTAGAAGGGTCCTGGTAGGCTGTAGAAGGGTCTGGGTGCTTTTAGAAGGGTCCTGCGGGTCTCTAGAAGGGTCTGGGGGCTTTTAGAATTGTCCTTGGGGGCTCTAGAAGGGTCTGGGGACCACTAGAGGGGCCCTGGGGGCCTCTAGAAGGGTCTAGGGTATTTTAGAAGGGTCCTGGGGAGCTCTAGAAGGGTCTGGGGGCTTTTAGAAGCGTCCTGGGAGACTCTAGAAGGGTCTGGGTGCATTTAGAAGGGTCCTGCGTGTCTCTAGAAGGGTCTGGGGGCTTTTAGAAGGGTCCTGGGGGGCTCTAGAAGGGTCTGGCGGCTTTTAGAAGGGTCCTGGGGGGCTCTGTAAGGGTGTGAGGGCTTTTAGAATGGTCCTGGGGGCATGTAGAAGTTTCTGGGGGCTTTTAGAAGGGCCCTGGGGGCCTCTAGAAGTGTCTGAGGGATTTTAGAAGGGTCCTGGGAGGCTCAAGAAGGGTCTGGTTGCTTTTAGAAGGATCCGGGGAGGGTCTAGAAGGGTCTGGGGCTTTTAGAAGGGTCCTGTGTGGCTCTAGAAGGGTCTGGGGGATTTTAGAAGGGTCCAGGGGGGCTCTAGAAGGGTCTGAGGTCTTTTAGATGGGTCCTGGGGTGCTCTAGAATGGTCTGGGTGCTTTTAGAGGGGCCCTGGGCTTCTCTAAAAGGGTCTGTTGGCTTTTATTAGAGACCTGGGGGGCTCTAGAATGGTCTGGGGTCTTTTAGAAGGGTCCTGGGGGGGTCTAGAAGGGTCTGGGGGATTTTAGAAGGGTCCTGCGGGCCTCTAGAATAGTCTGGATGCTTTTAGAAGGGTCCTGGGGGGCTCTAGAAGGGTCTGGGGCATTTTAGAAGGATCCTGGGGGCCTGTAGAAAGGTCTGGGGGCTTTTAGAAGGGTCCTGGGGGGCTCTAGAAGAGTCTGGGGGCTTGTAGAAGGGTCCTGGGGGGCTCTAGAATTGTCTGGGGGCTTTTAGAATGGTCCTGGGATGCTCTAGAAGGGTCTGGGGGCTTTTAGAAGAGTCCTGCGTGTCTCTAGAAGGGTCTGGGGGCTTTTAGAAGGGTCCTTGGGGGCTCTAGAAGGGTCTGGGGACCATTAGAGGAGCCCTGGTGGCCTCTAGAAGGCTATGGGGGAGTTTAGAAGGGTCCTGGGGAGATCTAGAAGGGTCTGGGGGCTTTTAGAACGGACCAGGTATATTCTAGAAGGATCTGGGGGCATTTAGAAGGGTCCTGCGGGTCTCTAGAAGGGTCTGGGGGCTTTTAGAAGGGTCCTGCGGGTCTCTAGAAGGGTCTGGGGGCTTTTAGAAGGGTCCTGTAGGGCTCTAGAAGGGTCTGGGTGCTTTTAGAAGGGTCCTGCGGTCCTCTAGAATAGTCTGGATGTTTTTAGAAGGGTCCTGGGGGGCTCTAGAAGGGTGTGGGGGCATGTAGAAAGGTCCTGGGGGGATCTAGAAAGGTCTGGGGGCTTTTAGAAGGGTCCTGGGGGGCTCTAGAAGAGTCTGGGGGGTTTTAGAAGGGTCCTGGGTGGCTATAGAAGGGTCTGGGTGCTTTTAGAATGGTCCTGGGTGGCTATAGAAGGGTCTGGGGGCTTTTAGAAGGGTCCTTGGGGGCTCTAGAATGGTCTGGGTGCTTTTAGAAGGATTCGGGGAGGGTCTAGAAGGGTTTGGGTGCTTTTAGAAGGGTCCTGTGGGGCTCTAGAAGGGTCTGGGTGCTTTTAGAAGGGTCCTGGGGGGCTCTAGAAGGGTCTGGGTACTTTTAGAAGGTTCCTGGGGAGCTCTAGAAGGGTGTGTGGACTTTTAGAAGGGTCCTGGGGGCCTCTAGAAGGGTCTGGTGGCTTTTAGAAGGGTCCTGGGGAGCTCTAGAAGGGTCTGGGTGATTTCAGAAGGGTCCTGGTAAGCTCTAGAAGGGTCTGGAGGCTTTTAGAAGAGTTCTGGTGGGCTCTAGAAGGGTCTGGGGGCATTCAGAAGGGTCCTGGGGGCCTCTAGATGGGTCTGGATGCTTTTAGAAGGGTCCTGGGGAGCTCTAGATGGGTCTGGGGAAATTTAGAAGGGTCCTGGGGGCCTCTAGAATTGTCTGCGGGATATTAGAAGGGTCCTGGTAGGCTCTAGAATGGTCTGGGTGCTTTTAGAAGGATTCGGGGAGGGTCTAGAAGGGTCTGGGGGCTTTCAGAAGGGTCCTGGGATGCTCTAGAAGGGTCTGGGGGCTTTTAGAAGGGTCCGGGGAGGGTCTAGAAGGGTCTGGGGACTTTTAGAAGGGTCCTGGGAGGCTCTAGAAGGGTCTGGGGGCTTTTAGAAGGGTCTTGGGAGGCTCTAGAAGGGTCTGGGGACTTTTCAAAGGAACGTGAACGTCTTCAGAAGGGTCTGGGGGCTTTTGGAAGGGTCCTTGGGGGCTCTAGAATGTTCTGGGTCCTTTGTACTTAGCTGGCAGGGGAGACACCCTGATCAAGCAGGTGCTTTTCCCAGGCCAGGCTCATCCTTTGCACTCCGGGTTTGCTGAGCCCTGCGAATTCCCCAAATGTGCAAAATGAAAATTTTTGCTCTAGAAGCACCCAGACCCTTCTAGAGCCCCCAGGAACATTCTAAAATCCCCCAGACCCTTTTAGAGCCCCTAGTGTGCTTCTCAAAGCCCCCGGACATTCTAGAGCCCCCCAAAACCTTATAAAGGCCCCCAAAATCTTATAAAGCCCCCCAGGCCCTACTAAACCCCCTTAGGACCCTTCTACAATACCCTAGACCCTTCTAGAGCCACCGAGGACCCTTCTAAAAGACCCCAAACCCTTCCGGAGCCCCTTAGGAACCTTTTTAGAGACCCTAGACCCTCCTAGATCCTTCAAGGACTCTTCTAAAAGCCCCCAGATACTTCTAGGGGTTAGAGGCAGGGTTAGGGTTAGGGTTAGGGTTAGGGTTAGGGTTAGGGTTAGGGTTAGGGTTAGGGTTAGGGTTAGGGTTAGGGTTAGGGTTAGGGTTAGGGTTAGGGTTAGGGTTAGGGTTAGGGTTAGGGTTAGGGTTAGGGTTAGGGTTAGGGTTAGGGTTAGGGTTAGGTTTAGGGTTAGAGTTAGGGTTAGGGTTAGGGTTAGGGTTAGGGTTAGGGTTAGGGTTAGGGTTAGGGTTAGAGTTAGGGTTAGGGTTAGGGTTAGGGTTAGGGTTAGGGTTAGGGTTAGGGTTAGGGTTAGGGTTAGGGTTAGGGTTAGAGTTAGGGTTAGGGTTAGGGTTAGGGTTAGGGTTAGGGTTAGGGTTAGGGTTAGGGGTAGGGTTAAGGTTAGGGTTAGGATTAGGGTTAGGGTTAGAGTTAGGGTTAGGGTTAGTGTTAGGGTTAGGGTTAGGGTTAGGGTTAGAGTTAGGTTTAGGGTTAGGGTTATGGTTAGAGTTAGGGTTAGGGTTAGGGTTAGTGTTAGGGTTAGGATTAGTGTTAGGGTTAGTGTTAGGTTTAGGGTTAGGGTTAGGGTTAGAGTTAGGGTTAGGGTTAGGGTTAGGGTTAGAGTTAGGGTTAGGGTTAGGGTTAGGGTTAGGGTTAGGGTTAGGGCTAGGGTTAGGGTTAGAGTTAGGGTTAGTGTTAGGATTAGGATTAGGGTTAGGGTTAGAGTTAGGGTTAGGGTTAGAGTTAGGGTTAGGGTTAGGGTTAGGGTTAGAGTTAGGGTTAGGGTTAGGTTTAGGGTTAGGGTTAGGGTTAGGGTTAGGGTTAGGGTTAGGATTAGGGTTAGGGTTAGTGTTAGGGTTTGTGTTAGAATTAGGATTAGAGTAAGAGATAGGGTTAGGTTTAGGGATAGAGTAAGAGTTAGGGTTAGGGTTAGGGATAGGGTTAGGAACCTTTTTTAGCCCTACAGGACCCATCTAAAAGCACTCAGACCTTTCAACATCCCCTCAGGACCCTCCTAACTGTCCCCAGATCCTTCAAGACCCCCCTAGGACCCTTCTAAAAGCCCCCAGACCCTTCTAGACCCCACAGGACCATTCTAAAAGCACCCAGACCCTTCTAGAGCCGCCCAGGACCCATTCAAAAGCCCCCAGACCCTTCTAGAGCCCCCCAAATCCCTTCTAAAAGCCTCCAGACCCTTCTAGAGTCCCCCATGACCATTCTAAAAGCACTCAACCTTTCTAGAGGCCACCAGGACCCTTCTAAAATCCCTCAGACCCTTCTAGAGCCCCCCAGGACCCTTCGAAAAGCACCCAGACCCTTCTAGAGCCTCCCAGGACCCTTCTAAAATCCCTCAGACCCTTCTAGAGCCCCCCAGGACCCTTTTAGAAGGCTCCAGACCCTTCTGGAGCACCCCAGGACCCTTCTAAAAGCCCTCAGACCCTTCTAGAGCCCCCCAGGACACTTCTAAATGATCCCAGACCCTTCTAGACCCTCCCCGGATTCTTCTAAAAGCACCCAGACCCTTCTACAGCCTCCCAGGGCCCTTCTAAAATCCTTCAGACCCTTCTAGAAGCCCGCAGGACCCTTCTGAAAGCCCCCAGACCCTTCTAGAGCCCCCTAGGACCCTTCTAAAAGCCCCCAGACAATTATAGAGCTCCCCAGAACCCTTCTAAAAGCCCCTAGACCATTCTAGAGCTCCCCAGGACCCTTCTAAAAGCCCCCAGACCCTTCTAGAGCCAACCAGGACCCTTCTAAAAGCACCCAGACCCTTCTATAGCCACCCAGGACAATTCTAAAAGCCAACAGACCCTTCTAGAGACCCCCAGGACCCTTCTAAAATCCCCCAGACCCTTCTAGAGCCCCCCAGGAGCCATCTAAAAGCCCCCAGACCCTTCTAGACCCTCCCCGGATACTTCTAAAAGCACCCAGACCCTTCTACAGCCTCCCAGGACCCTTCTAAAATACCCCAGACCCTTCCAGAGACAAGCAGGACCATTCTAAAAGCACCCAGAGCCTTCTAGATGCCCCCAGGACCCTTCTAAAAGCCCCCACACCCTTCAAGAGCCCCCCAGGACGCTTGTAAAAGCCTCCACACCCTTCTAGAGCCTCCCCGGATCGTTCTCAAAGCCCCGTAGACCTTTCTAGAGCCAAACAGTACCCTTCTAAAATCCTTCAGACCCTTCTAGAAGCCCCCAGGACCCTTCTGAAAGCCCCCAGAGCCTTCTAGATGCCCCCAGGACCCTTCTAAAAGCGCCCACACCTTTCTAGAGCCCCCCAGGACGATTCTAAAAGCCCCCAGACCAATCTAGAGCCCCCCAGGACCCTTCTAAAATCCGCCAGACTATTCTAGGCCCCCCCAAGATCCTTCTAAAAGCCCCCAGACCCTTCTAGAGCCCCCCGGGACCCTTCTAAATGCCCCCAGACCATTCTAGAGCAACCCAGGACATTTCTAAAAGCCCCCAGACTCTTCTAGAGCCCACCAGGACCCTTCTAAAAGCCCCCAGACCATTCTAGAGCCACCCAGGGCCCTTCTAAAATCACCCAGACCCTTCTAGAGCCTCCCAGGACCCTTCTAAAATCCCTCAGACCCATCTAGAGGCCCCCAGGACCCTTCTAAAAGTCCCCAGAGCAATCTAGATGCAACCAGGACCCTTCTAAAAGCCCTCACACTCTTCTAAAGCCACCCAGGACCCTTCTAAAAGCACCCAGAGCATTCTAGAGACCCCAGGACCATTCAAAATGCCCCCAGACCCTTCTAAAGACGTCCAGGACCCTTCTAAAAGCCCCCAGACCCTTCTAGAGCCTCCCAGGACCCTTCAAAAAGCACCCAGAGGCTTCTAGATCCCCAAAGGACCCTTCTAAAGCCTGAAGACCCTTCTAGACCCTCCCCGAATCCTTCTAAAAGCCCCCAGACCCTTCTAGACCCTCCCCGAATCCTTCTAAAAGCACCCAGACCCTTCTAGAGCACCCCAGGACCCTTCTAATATCCCGCAGACCCTTCTAGATCCCCCCAGGACCCTTCTAAAAGCCCCCAGACCCTTCTAGAGCCCCCCAGGACTCTTCTAAAAGACCCCAGACCCTTCTAGATTCTCCCAGAACCCTTCTAAAAGCCCCCAGACCCTTCTAGAGCTCCCCAGGACCCTTCTAAACTCCCCCAGACCCTTCTAGAGGCACCCAGGGCTCCTCTAATGGTCCCCAGACCCTTCTAGAGCCCCCAAGGACCCTTCTAAAAGCCCCCAGAGCCTTCTAGACCCACCCCGAATCCTTCTAATAGCCCCCAGACCCTTCTAGAGCCCCGCAGGACCCTTCTAATAGCCCCCAGACCTTTCTAGAGGCCCCCTGGACCCTTCAAAAAGCCCCCAGACCCTTCTAGAATCCCACAGGACCATTCTAAAAGCACCCAGACCCTTCTAGAGCCTCCCAGGACCCTTCTAAAAGCACCCAGACCCTTCTAGAGCCCCCCAGGACCTTTCTAAATGCCCCCACACCCTTCTAGAGCCCCACAGGACCCTTCTAAAAGCACCCAGACCCTTCTAGAGACCCTACAGGACCCTTCTGAAAGCCCTCACACCTTTCTAGAGTCTCCCAGGACCCTTCTAAAAGCCCCCAGACCATTCTAGAGCACCCCAGGACCCTTCTAAAAACACCCAGACCCTTCTAGAGCCCCCTAGGACCCTTCTCAAAGACCCCAGACCCTTCTAGAGACACGCAGGACCCTTCTAAAAGCCCCCAGACCCTTCTAGATTCCCCCTGGACCCTTCTAAAAGCCCCCAGACCCTTCTAGAGACCCGCAGGACCCTTCTAAAATCACCCAGACCCTTCTAGAGACCCCCAGGGCTCCTCTAGTGGTCCCCAGACCCTTCTAGAGCCCACAAGGACCCTTCTAAACTCCCCCAGACCCTTCTAGAGGCACCCATGGCTCCTCTAATGGTCTCCAGACACTTCTAGCGCCCCCCAGGACCCTTCTAAAAGCCCCCAGAGCCTTCTAGACCCTCCCCGGGTCCTCAAATAGCCCACAGACCCTTCTAGAGCTCCGCAGGACCCTTCTAATAGCCCCCAGACCTTTCTAGAGGCCCCCTGGACCCTTCAAAAAGCCCCCAGACCCTTCTAGAGCCTCTCAGGACCATTCTAAAAGCACCCAGACCCTTCTAGAGCCTCCCAGGACCCTTCTAAAAGTACCCAGACCCTTCTAGAGCCCCCCAGGACCTTTCTAAATGCCCCCAGACCCTTCTAGAGCCCCACAGGACCCTTCTAAAAGCACCCAGACCCTTCTAGAGACCATACAGGACCCTTCTGAAAGCCCTCAGACCTTTCTAGAGTCTCCCAGGACCCTTCTGAAAGCCCCCAGACCCTTCTAGAGCACCCCAGGACCCTTCTAAATGCACCCAGACCCTTCTAGATTCACCCTGGACCCTTCTAAAAGCCCCAAGACCCTTCTAGATCTCCCCAGTACCCTTCTAAAATCACCCAGACCCTTCTAGAGGCCCCCAGGGCTCCTCTAATGGTCCCCAGACCCTTCTAGAGCCCCCAAGGACCCTTCTAAACTTCCCCAGACCTATCTAGAGGCACCCAGGGCTCCTCTAATGGTCCCCAGACCCTTCTAGAGCCCCCAAGGACCCTTCTAAAAGCCCCCAGAGCCTTCTAGACCCTCCCCGGATCCTTCTAATAGCACCCAGACCCTTCTAGAGGCCCCCTGGACCCTTCAAAAAGCCCCCAGACACTTTTAGAGCCTCCCAGGACCATTCTAAAAGCACCCAGACCCTTCTAGAGCCCCACAGGACCCTTCTAAAAGCACCCAGACCCTTATAGAGACCCTACAGGACCCTTCTGAAAGCCCCCAGACCATTCTAGAGCACCCCAGGACCCTTCTAAAAGCACCCAGACCCTTCTAGATCTCCCCAGGACCCTTCTAAAATCCCCCAGACCCTTCTAGAGGCCCTCAGGGCTCCTCTAATGGTCCCCAGACACTTCTAGAGCCCCCAAGGACCATTCTAAACTCCCCCAGACCCTTCTAGAGGCACCCAGGGCTCCTCTAATGGTCCCCAGACCCTTCTAGAGCCCCCCAGGACCCTTCTAAAAGCCCCCTGACCATTCTAGATCCTCCACGGACACTTCTAAAAGCAACCAGACCCTTCTAGAGCCTCCCAGGACCCTTTTAAAATCCCTCAGACACTTCTAGAGGCCCCCAGGACCCTTCTAAAAGCACCCAGAGCCTTCGAGATGCCCACAGGACCCTTCTAAAAGACATCACACCCTTCTAGAGCCCCCCAGGAACCTTCTAAAAGCCCCCACACCCTTCTAGAAACCCGCAGGACCCTTCTAAAAGCACCCAGACCCTTCTAGATCTCCGCAGGACCCTTCTAAACTCCCCCAGACCCTTCTAGAGCCCACCAGGACCCTTCTAAATGCCTCCAGACTCATCTAGACCCCTCCAGGACTCTTCTAAAAGCCTCCAGACCCTTCTAGAGGCCCCCAGGACCCTTCTGAATGCCCCCAGACCCTTCTAGAGCCCCCCAGGCCTATTCTAAAAGCCTCCAGACCCTTCTAGAGGCCCCCAGGACCCTTCTGAAACCCCCAGACCCTTCTAGAGCACACCAGGACCCTTCTAAATGCACCCAGACACTTCTAGCGCCACCCAGGACCCTTCTAAAAGCCCCCAGACCCTTCTAGCGTTCCCCAGGACGCTTCTAAAAGCCCCCAGACCCTTCTAGACCCCCCAGGACCCTTCTAAAAGCACCCACACCCTTCTAGAGCCCAACAGGACCCTTCTAAAAGCCCCCAGACCATTCTAGACCCTCCCCGAATCCTTCTAAAAGCAACCAGACCCTTCTAGAGCCTCCCAGGACCCTTCTAAAAGCACCCAGAGCCTTCTAGATGCCCCCAGGACCCTTCTAAAAGCCCTCACACCCTTCTAGAGCCCCCCAGGACCCTTCTAAATGCCCCCAGACCCTTCTAGAGTCTCCCAGGACCGTTCTAAAAGCCCCCAGACCCTTCTAGAGCCCCCCAGGACTCTTCTAAAAGCCACCAGATCACTCTAGAGCTCCCCAGGACCCTTCTAAAAGCCCCCAGACCCTTCTAGAGAATCCCAGGTCCCCTCTAAAAGCACCCAGACCCTTCTAGAGCCTACCAGGACCCTTCTAAAATACCCCAGACCTTTCTAGTGGCACCCAGGGCCCTTCTAAAAGCCCCCAGACCCTTCTAGACCCTACCCGGATCCTTCTAAAAGCACCCAGACCCTTCTAGATCCTCCCAGGACCCTTCTAAAATCCCTCAGACCTTTCTAGAGACCCCCAGGACCCTTATAAAAGCCCCCAGAGCCTTCTAGATGCCCACAGGACCCTTCTAAAAGCCCCCACACCCTTCTAGAGCCCCCCAGGACCCTTCTAAAAGCCTCCAGACCATTCTAGAACCCCCCAGGACCCTTTTAAAAGCCCCCAGACCATTCTAGAAGCCACCAGGGCCCTTCTAAAAGCCGCCAGACCCTTCTAGAGCCTCCCCGGATTCTTCTAACATCCTCCAGACCTTTGTAGAGCCTCCCAGGACCCTTCTAAAAGTCCCCAGACCCTTCTAGACCCTCCCCGGATCCTTCTAAAAGCACCCAGACCCATCTGGATCCTCCCAGGACCCTTCTAAAATCACCCAGACCCTTCTAGAGTCCCCCAGGACCTTTCAAAAAGCCTCCAGACCATTCTAGAGGCCCCCAGGACCCTTCTACAAGCACCCAGACACTTCTAGAACTTCCCAGGACCCTTCTAAAAGCCCCTAAATCCTTCTAGATCCCCCAGGACCCTTCTAAAAGCACCCAGACGCTTCTAGAGCCTACCAGGACCATTCTAAAAGCCCCCAGACCCTTCTAGAGCCTCCCAGGACCATTCTAAAAGCACCCAGACCCTTCTAGAGCCTTCCAGGACCCTTCCAAAAGCACCCAGACCCTTCTAGAGCCCCCCAGGACCTTTCTAAATGCCCCCAGACCCTTCTAGAGCTCCACAGGACCCTTCTAAAAGCACCCAGACCCTTCTAGAGACCCTACAGGACCTTTCTGAAAGCCCTCAGACCTTTCTAGATTCTCCCAGGACCCTTCTAAAAGCCCCCAGACCCTTCTAGAGCACCCCAGGACCCTTCTAAAAGCACCCAGACCCTTCTAGATCTCCCCAGGACCCTTCTAAAATCCCCCAGACCCTTCTAGAGGCCCCCAGGACCCTTCTAAAAGCACCCAGACGCTTCTAGAGCCTACCAGGACCCTTCTAAAAGCCCCCAGACCCTTCTAGACCCTCCCCGAATCCTTCTAAAAGCACCCAGACCCTTCTAGAGCCTACCAGGACCCATCTAATATTCCGCAGACAATTCTAGAGGCCCCCAGGACCCTTCTAAAAGCCCCCAGAGCATTCTAGATGCCCCCAGGACCCTTCTAAAAGCCCTCACACCCTTCTAGAGCACCCCAGGACCCTTCTAAAACCCCCCAGACCCTTCTAGAGCCCCCCAGGACCCTTCTAAAAGCCCCCAGACCCTTCTAGAGACCCGCAGGACCCTTCTAAATGCCCCCAGACCCTTCTAGATTCACCCTGGACCCTTCTAAAAGCCCCAAGACCCTTCTAGATCTCCCCAGGACCCTTCTAAAATCCCCCAGACCCTTCTAGAGGCCCCCAGGGCGCCTCTAATGGTCCCCAGGCCCTTCTATAGCCCCCAAGGACCCTTCTAAACTCCCCCAGACCCTTCTAGAGGCACCCAGGGCTCCTCTAATGGTCCCCAGACCCTTCTAGAGCCCCCAAGGACCCTTCTAAAAGCCCCCAGAGCCTTCTAGACCCTCCCCGGATCCTTCTAATAGCACCCAGACCATTCTAGAGCCCCGCAGGACCCTTCTAATAGCACCCAGACCTTTCTAGAGGCCCCCTGGACCCTTCAAAAAGCCCCCAGACCCTTTTAGAGCCTCCCAGGACCATTCTAAAAGCACCCAGACCCTTCTAGAGCCTCCCAGGACCCTTCTAAAAGCACCCAGACCCTTATAGAGACCCTACAGGACCCTTCTGAAAGCCCTCAGACCTTTCTAGAGTCTCCCAGGACCCTTCTAAAAGCCCCCAGACCCTTCTAGAGCACCCCAGGACCCTTCTAAAAGCACCCAGACCCTTCTAGATCTCCCCAGGACCCTTCTAAAATCCCCCAGACCCTTCTAGAGGCCCTCAGGGCTCCTCTAATGTTCCCCAGACACTTCTAGAGCCCCCAAGGACCATTCTAAACTCCCCCAGACCCTTCTAGAGGCACCCAGGGCTCCTCTAATGGTCCCCAGACCCTTCTAGAGCCCCCCAGGACCCTTCTAAAAGCCCCCTGACCATTCTAGATCCTCCACGGACACTTCTAAAAGCAACCAGACCCTTCTAGAGTCTCCCAGGACCCTTTTAAAATCCCTCAGACAATTCTAGAGGCCCCCAGGACCCTTCTAAAAGCTCCCAGAGCCTTCGAGATGCCCCCAGGACCCTTCTAAAAGCACCCAGACCCTTCTAGAGCCCCCCAGGAACCTTCTAAAAGCCCCCACACCCTTCTAGAAACCCGCAGGACCCTTCTAAAAGCACCCAGACCCTTCTAGAGCTCACCAGGACCCTTCTAAACTCCCCCAGACACTTCTAGAGCCCACCAGGATCCTTCTAAATGCCCCCAGACTCATCTAGAGCCCCCCAGGACTCTTCTAAAAGCCTCCAGACCCTTCTAGAGGCCCCCAGGACCCTTCTGAATGCCCCCAGACCCTTCTAGAGCCCCCCAGGCCTATTCTAAAAGCCTCCAGACCCTTCTAGAGGTTCCCAGGACCCTTCTGAAACCCCCAGACCCTTCTAGAGCACCCCAGGACCCTTCTAAATGCACCCAGACACTTCTAGCGCCACCCAGGACCCTTCTAAAAGCCCCCAGACCCTTCTAGCGTTCACCAGGACCCTTCTAAAAGCCCCCAGACCCTTCTAGACCACCCAGGACCCTTCTAAAAGCACCCACACCCTTCTAGAGCCCAACAGGACCCTTCTAAAAGCCCCCAGACCATTCTAGACCCTC
The DNA here is from genome assembly GCA_033459285.1 of Clamator glandarius. Classification (NCBI taxonomy): domain Eukaryota; kingdom Metazoa; phylum Chordata; class Aves; order Cuculiformes; family Cuculidae; genus Clamator; species Clamator glandarius. The sequence continues at coordinate 13,783 of JAUNZM010002644.1, read as the reverse complement.
CCCGAATCCTTCTAAAAGCAACCAGACCCTTCTAGATCCTCCCAGGACCCTTCTAAAAGCCACCAGAGCCTTCTAGATGCACCCAGGACCCTTCTAAAAGCCCTCACATCCTTCTAGAGCCCCCCAGGACCCTTCTAAAAGCCGCCAGACCCTTCTAGAGACCCGCAGGACCCTTCTAAATGCCCCCAGACCCTTCTAGAGCCCCCCAGGACTCTTCTAAAAGCCCCCAGATCACTCTAGAGCTCCCCAAGACCCTTCTAAAAGCACCCAGACCCTTCTAGAGCTTACCAGGACCCTTCTAAAATACCCCAGACCTTTCTAGAGAATCCCAGGGCCCTTCTAAAAGCCCCCAGACACTTCTAGACCCTACCCGGATCCTTCTAAAAGCACCCAGACCCTTCTAGATTCTCCCAGAACCCTTCTAAAAGCCCCCAGACCCTTCTAGAACTCCCCAGGACCCTTCTAAACTCCCCCAGACCCTTCTAGAGGCACCCAGGGCTCCTCTAATGGTCCCCAGACCCTTCTAGAGCCCCCAAGGACCCTTCTAAAAGCCCCCAGAGCCTTCTAGACCCACCCCGGATCCTTCTAATAGCCCCCAGACCCTTCTAGAGCCCCGCAGGACCCTTCTAATAGCCCCCAGACCTTTCTAGAGGCCCCCTGGACCCTTCAAAAAGCCCCCAGACCCTTCTAGAGCCTCCCAGGACCATTCTAAAAGCACCCAGACCCTTCTAGATCCTCCCAGGACCCTTCTAAAAGCACCCAGACCCTTCTAGAGCCACCCAGGACCTTTCTAAATGCCCCCCCACCCTTCTAGAGCCCCACAGGACCCTTCTAAAAGCACCCAGACCCTTCTAGAGACCCTACAGGACCCTTCTGAAAGCCCTCACACCTTTCTAGAGTCTCCCAGGACCCTTCTAAAAGCCCCCAGACCATTCTAGAGCACCCCAGGACCCTTCTAAAAACACCCAGACCCTTCTAGAGCCCCCTAGGACCCTTCTCAAAGACCCCAGATCCTTCTAGAGACACGCAGGACCCTTCTAAAAGCCCCAAGACCCTTCTAGATCTCCCCAGGACCCTTCTAAAATCCCCCAGACCCTTCTAGAGGCCCCCAGGGCTCGTCTAATGGTCCCCAGACCCTTCTAGAGCCCCCAAGGACCCTTCTAAAAACCCCCAGACCCTTCTAGATCCCCCCAGGACCCTTCTAAAATGCCCCAGACCCTTCTAGAGCCTCCACGGACACTTCTAAAAGCAACCAGACCCTTCTAGAGCCTCCCAGGACCCTTTTAAAATCCCTCAGACACTTCTAGAGGCCCCCAGGACCCTTCTAAAATCCCCCAGAGCATTCAAGATGCCCCCAGGACCCTTCTAAAAGACCTCACACCCTTCTAGAGCCCCCCAGTAACTTTCTAAATGACCCCAGACCCTTCTAGAGTCCCGCAGGACCCTTCTAATAGCACTCAGACCCTTCTAGAGTCTCCCAGGACCCTTCTAAAAGCACCCAGACCCTTCCAGAGCTCCCCAGGACCATTCTAAACTCCCCCAGACCCTTCTAGAGCCCCCCAGGACGCTTCTAAATGCCCCCAGACCCATCTAGAGCACCCCAGGACTCTTCTAAAAGACTCCAGACCCTTCTAGAGGCCCCCAGGACCCTTCTGAATGCCCCCAGACCCTTCTAGAGCCCCCCAGGACTCTTCTAAATGCACCCAGACCCTTCTAGAGCCCCCAAGGACCCTTCTAAAAGCCCCCAGACTCTTCTAGCGCTAACCAGGACCTTTCTAAAAGTCCCCAGAACCTTCTAGAGCCCCCAGGACCCTTCTAAAAGCACCCAGACCCTTCTAGAGCCCCACAGGACCCTTCTAACAGCCCCCAGACCATTCTAGACCCACCCCGAATCCTTCTAAAAGCACCCAGACCATTCTAGAACCTCCCAGGACCCTTCTAAAAGACCGCAGACACTTCTAGAGGACCCCAGGACCCTTCTAAAAGCCCTCACACCCTTCTAGAGCCCCCCAGGGCCCTTCTAAAAGCACCCAGACCCTTCTAGAGACCCGCAGGACCCTTCTAAATGCCCCCAGACACTTCTAGAGTCTCCCAGAACCGTTCTAAAAGCCCCCAGACCCTTCTAGACCCCCCAGGACCCTTCTAAAAGTACCCAGACCATTCTAGAGCCCCCTAGGACTCTTCTAAAAGCCCCCAGACCCTTCTAGAGAATCCCAGGTCCCCTCTAAAAGCACCCAGACCCTTCTAGAGCCTACGAGGACCCTTCTAAAATCCCCCAGACTCTTCTAGAGCCCCCCAGGACCCTTCTAAAAGCCCCCAGACCCTTCTAGACCCTACCCGGATCCTTCTAAAAGCACCCAGACGCTTCTAGAGCCTCCCAGGTCCCTTCTAAAATCCCTCAGACCTTTCTAGAGCCCCCCAGGACCCTTATAAAAGCACCCAGAGCCTTCTAGATGCCCACAGGACCCTTCTAAAAGCCCCCACACCCTTCTAAAGCACCCCAGGACCCTTCTAAAAGCATCCAGACCATTCTAGAACACCCCCGGACCCTTCTAAAAGCACCCAGACCATTCTAGATCCTCCCCGTATCCTTCTAAAAGACACCAGACCATTCCAGAGGCCACCAGGACCCTTCTAAAAGCCGCCAGACCCTTCTAGATCCTCCCCGGATCCTTCTAAAATCCTCCAGACCTTTATACAGCCTCCCAGGACCCTTTTAAAAGTCCCCAGACCCTTCTAGACCCTCCCCGGATCATTCTAAAAGCCCCTAAACCCTTCTAGAGCCCCCCAGGACCCTTCTAAAAGCACCCAGACGCTTCTAGAGACCCACAGGACCCTTCTAAAAGCCACCTGACCCTTCTAGACCCTCCCCGAATCCTTCTTAAAGCACCCAGACCCTTCTAGAGCACCCCAGGACACTTCTAATATCCCGCAGACACTTCTAGAGGCCCCCAGGACCCTTCTGAAAGGCCCCAGACCCTTCTAGAGCACCCCAGGACCCTTCTAAATGCACCCAGACCATTCTAGAGGCCCCCAGGATCCTTCTAAAATCCCCCAGATACTTCTAGAGCCCCCCAGGACCCTTCTAAATGCCCCCAGACCCTTCTAGAGCAACCCAGGACCTTCTAAAAGCCTCCAGACATTTCTAGAGGCCCGCAGGACCCTTCTGAAAGCCCCCAGACCCTTCTAGATACGCCCAGGACCCTTCTAAAAGCCCCCAGACCCTTCTAGAGCCCCCCAGGACTCTTCTAAAAGCCCCCAGACCCTTCTAGAGAAGCCCAGGGCCCCTCTAAAAGCACTCAGACCCCTCTAGAGCTCCCCAGGACGCTTCTAAAACCCCAAGACCCTTCTAGAGGCCCCTAGGGCCCCTCTAATGGTTCCCAGACCCTTCTAGAGCCACCAAGGACCCCTCTAATGGTCCCCAGACCCTTCTAGAGCCCCCAAGGACCCTTCTAAAAGCCCCCAGACCCTTCTAGAGACCGGCAGGACCCTTCTAAAAGACCCCAGACCCTTGTAGACCATCCCTGGATCCTTCTAATAGCCCCCAGACCCTTCTAGAGCCCACCAGGACCCTTCTAAAAGCCCCCAGACCCTTTTAGACCCTCCCCGGATCCTTCTAAAAGCACCCAGACCCTTCTAGAGCCTCCCAGGACCCTTAAAAAATCTCTCAGACTCTTCTAGACCCCCCCAGGACCCTTATAAAAGCCCCCAGAGACTTCTAGATGCCCCCAGGACCATTCTAAAAGCCCTCACACCCTTCTAGAGCCCCCCAGGACCCTTCTAAAAGCCCTCACAACCTTCTAGAGCCCCCCAGGACCCTTCTAAATGCCCCCAGACACTTCTAGAGTCTCCCAGGACCCTTCTAAAAGCCCCCAGACCCTTCAAGAGGCCTCCAGGGCCCCTCTAGTGGTCCCCAGACCCATCTAGAGGCCCCAAGGACCATTCTAAAAGCCCCCAGACCCTTCTAGAGGCCCCTAGGGCCCCTCTAATGGTTCCCAGACCATTCTAGAGCCACCAAGGACCCTTCTAAAAGCCCCCAGACCATTCTAGAGACCCGCAGGACCCTTCTAAAGGCCCCCAGACCTTTCTAGAGGCCGTCAGGATCTTTCTAAAATCCCCCAGACCCTTCTAGAGACTCCCAGGACCCTTCTAAAAGCCCCCAGACCCTTCTAGAGACTCCCAGGACCCTTCTAAATGCCCCCAGACCCTTCTAGAGCCACCCAGGACCCATCTAAAAGCCCCCAGACCCTTCTAGAGACTCCCAGGACCCTTCTAAAAGCCCCCAGACCCTTCTAGAGCCTCCCAGGACCCTTCTAAAAGCCCCCAGACCCTTCTAGAGACTCCCAGGACCCTTCTAAAAGCCCCCAGACCCATCTAGAGACACCCAGGACCCATCTAAAAGCCCCCAGACACTTCAAGAGCCTCCCAGGACCCTTCTAAAAGCCCCCAGACCATTCTAGAGCACCCCAGGACCCTTCTAAAAGCCCCCAGACCCTTCTAGAGCCTACCAGAACCTTTCTACAAATCCCCCAGACCCTTCTAGAGCCCCCCAGGACCCTTCTAAAAGAACCCAGACCCTTCTAGACCCCCCCCGGACCCTTCTACAAGACACCAGACCCTTCTAGAGAGTCCCAGGACCCTGCTAAAAGCCCCTAGACCCTTCTAGAGCCACCCAGGACCCATCTACAAGCACCCAGACCATTCTAGACCGTCCCCGGATCATTCTAAAAGCCCCAAGACCCTTCTAGAGCCCCCCAGGACCCTTCTAAAAGAACCCAGACCCTTCTAGAGCACCCCAGGACCCTTCTACAAGCACCCAGACCCTTCTAGAGAGTCCCAGGACCCTTCTAAAAGCCCCCAGACCCTTCTAGAGCCACCCAGGACCCATCTACAAGCACCCAGACCATTCTAGACCGTCCCCGGATCATTCTAAAAGCCCCCAGACCCTTCTAGAGCCCCCCAGGACCCTTCTAAAAGACCCCTGACCCTTCTAGAGCCCCCTAGGACCTATCTAAAAGCCCCCAGACCCTTCTAGAGGCCCCCAGGACCCTTCTAAAAGCCCCCAGACCCTTCTAGACCCTCCCCGGATCCTTCTTAAAGATCCCAGACCCTTCTAGAGCCTCCCAGGACCATTCCAAAAGCCCCCAGACCCTTCTAGAGACCCCCAGGACCCTTCTAAAAGCCCCCATACCCTTCTAGAGGCCCCCAGGGTCCCTCTTAAGGCACCCCGTCCCTTCTAGAGCACCCCAGGACACTTCTAAAAGTCCCCAGACCCTTCTAGAGCACCCCAGGACCATTCTAAAAGCCCCTAGACCCTTCTAGAGCCCCCCCGGAGCCTTCTTAAAGCACCCAGACCCTTCTAGAAGACACCAGGACCATTCTGAAAACCAGCAGAACATTCTAGAGCCCCCCAGGACCCTTCTAAAGGTACACAGACCCTTCTAGAGTCCCCCAGGACCCTTCAAAAGGAACCAAGCCCTTCTAGAGACCCCTAGGACCCTTCTGAAAGCCCCCAGAACATTCTAGAGCCCCCCAGGACCATTCTAAAGCCCCCAGACCCTTCTAGGGTCCCCCAGAACCCCTCTAAAAGACTCCAGACCGTTCTAGAGCCCCCCAGGACCCGTCTAAAAGCGCCCAGACCCTTCTAGACCCTCCCCTGATCATTCTAAAAGACCCCAGACCCTTCTAAAACCTCCCAGGACTATTCTAAAAGAACCCATACCCTTCTAGACCCTCCCCGGATTATTCTAAAAGCACCCAGACACTTCTAGAGCCACCCAAGACACTTCTAAAAGCCTCCAGACCCTTCTAGAGCCCCCCCGAACCCCTCTAATAGATCCCAGACCCTTCTAGAGGCCCCCAGGACCCTTCTATAAGTCCCCAGACAATTCTAGAGAAGCCCAGAACCCTTCTAAAAGCCCCCAGACCCTTCTAGAGCCCCCCAGGGCCATTCTAAAAGCCCCGAGACCCTTCTAGGAGAGACGGGGGTCCTTAAGAGGGGCCTTGGGTTCCTCTAGAAGGGTCTGGGGGCTTATAGAAGTGTCCTGGCGGGCTCTCGAAGGGTCTAGGTTCTTTGAGAAGGGTCGTTGGGTGGCTCTAGAAGGGTCTGGGGGCTTTTGGAAGGGTCCTGGGTGCATCAAGAAGGGTCTGGGGGCTTTTAGAAGGGTCCTGGGAGCTCTAGAAGTGTCTGGGGGCTTTTAGAAGGATCCTGGGGAGCTCTAGAAGGGTCTGGGGTCTTTTAGAAGGGTCCTGGTAGGCTGTAGAAGGGTCTGGGTGCTTTTAGAAGGGTCCTGCGGGTCTCTAGAAGGGTCTGGGGGCTTTTAGAATTGTCCTTGGGGGCTCTAGAAGGGTCTGGGGACCACTAGAGGGGCCCTGGGGGCCTCTAGAAGGGTCTAGGGTATTTTAGAAGGGTCCTGGGGAGCTCTAGAAGGGTCTGGGGGCTTTTAGAAGCGTCCTGGGAGACTCTAGAAGGGTCTGGGTGCATTTAGAAGGGTCCTGCGGGTCTCTAGAAGGGTCTGGGGGCTTTTAGAAGGGTCCTGGGGGGCTCTAGAAGGGTCTGGCGGCTTTTAGAAGGGTCCTGGGGGGCTCTGTAAGGGTGTGAGGGCTTTTAGAATGGTCCTGGGGGCATGTAGAAGTTTCTGGGGGCTTTTAGAAGGGCCCTGGGGGCCTCTAGAAGTGTCTGAGGGATTTTAGAAGGGTCCTGGGAGGCTCAAGAAGGGTCTGGTTGCTTTTAGAAGGATCCGGGGAGGGTCTAGAAGGGTCTGGGGCTTTTAGAAGGGTCCTGTGTGGCTCTAGAAGGGTCTGGGGGATTTTAGAAGGGTCCAGGGGGGCTCTAGAAGGGTCTGAGGTCTTTTAGATGGGTCCTGGGGTGCTCTAGAATGGTCTGGGTGCTTTTAGAGGGGCCCTGGGCTTCTCTAAAAGGGTCTGTTGGCTTTTATTAGAGACCTGGGGGGCTCTAGAATGGTCTGGGGTCTTTTAGAAGGGTCCTGGGGGGGTCTAGAAGGGTCTGGGGGATTTTAGAAGGGTCCTGCGGGCCTCTAGAATAGTCTGGATGCTTTTAGAAGGGTCCTGGGGGGCTCTAGAAGGGTCTGGGGCATTTTAGAAGGATCCTGGGGGCCTGTAGAAAGGTCTGGGGGCTTTTAGAAGGGTCCTGGGGGGCTCTAGAAGAGTCTGGGGGCTTGTAGAAGGGTCCTGGGGGGCTCTAGAATTGTCTGGGGGCTTTTAGAATGGTCCTGGGATGCTCTAGAAGGGTCTGGGGGCTTTTAGAAGAGTCCTGCGTGTCTCTAGAAGGGTCTGGGGGCTTTTAGAAGGGTCCTTGGGGGCTCTAGAAGGGTCTGGGGACCATTAGAGGAGCCCTGGTGGCCTCTAGAAGGCTATGGGGGAGTTTAGAAGGGTCCTGGGGAGATCTAGAAGGGTCTGGGGGCTTTTAGAACGGACCAGGTATATTCTAGAAGGATCTGGGGGCATTTAGAAGGGTCCTGCGGGTCTCTAGAAGGGTCTGGGGGCTTTTAGAAGGGTCCTGCGGGTCTCTAGAAGGGTCTGGGGGCTTTTAGAAGGGTCCTGTAGGGCTCTAGAAGGGTCTGGGTGCTTTTAGAAGGGTCCTGCGGTCCTCTAGAATAGTCTGGATGTTTTTAGAAGGGTCCTGGGGGGCTCTAGAAGGGTGTGGGGGCATGTAGAAAGGTCCTGGGGGGATCTAGAAAGGTCTGGGGGCTTTTAGAAGGGTCCTGGGGGGCTCTAGAAGAGTCTGGGGGGTTTTAGAAGGGTCCTGGGTGGCTATAGAAGGGTCTGGGTGCTTTTAGAATGGTCCTGGGTGGCTATAGAAGGGTCTGGGGGCTTTTAGAAGGGTCCTTGGGGGCTCTAGAATGGTCTGGGTGCTTTTAGAAGGATTCGGGGAGGGTCTAGAAGGGTTTGGGTGCTTTTAGAAGGGTCCTGTGGGGCTCTAGAAGGGTCTGGGTGCTTTTAGAAGGGTCCTGGGGGGCTCTAGAAGGGTCTGGGTACTTTTAGAAGGTTCCTGGGGAGCTCTAGAAGGGTGTGTGGACTTTTAGAAGGGTCCTGGGGGCCTCTAGAAGGGTCTGGGTGATTTCAGAAGGGTCCTGGTAAGCTCTAGAAGGGTCTGGAGGCTTTTAGAAGAGTTCTGGTGGGCTCTAGAAGGGTCTGGGGGCATTCAGAAGGGTCCTGGGGGCCTCTAGATGGGTCTGGATGCTTTTAGAAGGGTCCTGGGGAGCTCTAGATGGGTCTGGGGAAATTTAGAAGGGTCCTGGGGGCCTCTAGAATTGTCTGCGGGATATTAGAAGGGTCCTGGTAGGCTCTAGAATGGTCTGGGTGCTTTTAGAAGGATTCGGGGAGGGTCTAGAAGGGTCTGGGGGCTTTCAGAAGGGTCCTGGGATGCTCTAGAAGGGTCTGGGGGCTTTTAGAAGGGTCCGGGGAGGGTCTAGAAGGGTCTGGGGACTTTTAGAAGGGTCCTGGGAGGCTCTAGAAGGGTCTGGGGGCTTTTAGAAGGGTCTTGGGAGGCTCTAGAAGGGTCTGGGGACTTTTCAAAGGAACGTGAACGTCTTCAGAAGGGTCTGGGGGCTTTTGGAAGGGTCCTTGGGGGCTCTAGAATGTTCTGGGTCCTTTGTACTTAGCTGGCAGGGGAGACACCCTGATCAAGCAGGTGCTTTTCCCAGGCCAGGCTCATCCTTTGCACTCCGGGTTTGCTGAGCCCTGCGAATTCCCCAAATGTGCAAAATGAAAATTTTTGCTCTAGAAGCACCCAGACCCTTCTAGAGCCCCCAGGAACATTCTAAAATCCCCCAGACCCTTTTAGAGCCCCTAGTGTGCTTCTCAAAGCCCCCGGACATTCTAGAGCCCCCCAAAACCTTATAAAGGCCCCCAAAATCTTATAAAGCCCCCCAGGCCCTACTAAACCCCCTTAGGACCCTTCTACAATACCCTAGACCCTTCTAGAGCCACCGAGGACCCTTCTAAAAGACCCCAAACCCTTCCGGAGCCCCTTAGGAACCTTTTTAGAGACCCTAGACCCTCCTAGATCCTTCAAGGACTCTTCTAAAAGCCCCCAGATACTTCTAGGGGTTAGAGGCAGGGTTAGGGTTAGGGTTAGGGTTAGGGTTAGGGTTAGGGTTAGGGTTAGGGTTAGGGTTAGGGTTAGGGTTAGAGTTAGGGTTAGGGTTAGGGTTAGGGTTAGGGTTAGGGTTAGGGGTAGGGTTAGGGTTAGGGTTAGGGGTAGGGTTAGGGTTAGGGTTAGGTTTAGGGTTAGAGTTAGGGTTAGGGTTAGGGTTAGGGTTAGGGTTAGGGTTAGGGTTAGGGTTAGGGTTAGGGTTAGAGTTAGGGTTAGGGTTAGGGTTAGGGTTAGGGTTAGGGTTAGGGTTAGGGTTAGGGTTAGGGGTAGGGTTAAGGTTAGGGTTAGGATTAGGGTTAGGGTTAGAGTTAGGGTTAGGGTTAGTGTTAGGGTTAGGGTTAGGGTTAGGGTTAGAGTTAGGTTTAGGGTTAGGGTTATGGTTAGAGTTAGGGTTAGGGTTAGGGTTAGTGTTAGGGTTAGGATTAGTGTTAGGGTTAGTGTTAGGTTTAGGGTTAGGGTTAGGGTTAGAGTTAGGGTTAGGGTTAGGGTTAGGGTTAGAGTTAGGGTTAGGGTTAGGGTTAGGGTTAGGGTTAGGGTTAGGGCTAGGGTTAGGGTTAGAGTTAGGGTTAGTGTTAGGATTAGGATTAGGGTTAGGGTTAGAGTTAGGGTTAGGGTTAGAGTTAGGGTTAGGGTTAGGGTTAGGGTTAGAGTTAGGGTTAGGGTTAGGTTTAGGGTTAGGGTTAGGGTTAGGGTTAGGGTTAGGGTTAGGATTAGGGTTAGGGTTAGTGTTAGGGTTTGTGTTAGAATTAGGATTAGAGTAAGAGATAGGGTTAGGTTTAGGGATAGAGTAAGAGTTAGGGTTAGGGTTAGGGATAGGGTTAGGAACCTTTTTTAGCCCTACAGGACCCATCTAAAAGCACTCAGACCTTTCAACATCCCCTCAGGACCCTCCTAACTGTCCCCAGATCCTTCAAGACCCCCCTAGGACCCTTCTAAAAGCCCCCAGACCCTTCTAGACCCCACAGGACCATTCTAAAAGCACCCAGACCCTTCTAGAGCCGCCCAGGACCCATTCAAAAGCCCCCAGACCCTTCTAGAGCCCCCCAAATCCCTTCTAAAAGCCTCCAGACCCTTCTAGAGTCCCCCATGACCATTCTAAAAGCACTCAACCTTTCTAGAGGCCACCAGGACCCTTCTAAAATCCCTCAGACCCTTCTAGAGCCCCCCAGGACCCTTCGAAAAGCACCCAGACCCTTCTAGAGCCTCCCAGGACCCTTCTAAAATCCCTCAGACCCTTCTAGAGCCCCCCAGGACCCTTTTAGAAGGCTCCAGACCCTTCTGGAGCACCCCAGGACCCTTCTAAAAGCCCTCAGACCCTTCTAGAGCCCCCCAGGACACTTCTAAATGATCCCAGACCCTTCTAGACCCTCCCCGGATTCTTCTAAAAGCACCCAGACCCTTCTACAGCCTCCCAGGGCCCTTCTAAAATCCTTCAGACCCTTCTAGAAGCCCGCAGGACCCTTCTGAAAGCCCCCAGACCCTTCTAGAGCCCCCTAGGACCCTTCTAAAAGCCCCCAGACAATTATAGAGCTCCCCAGAACCCTTCTAAAAGCCCCTAGACCATTCTAGAGCTCCCCAGGACCCTTCTAAAAGCCCCCAGACCCTTCTAGAGCCAACCAGGACCCTTCTAAAAGCACCCAGACCCTTCTATAGCCACCCAGGACAATTCTAAAAGCCAACAGACCCTTCTAGAGACCCCCAGGACCCTTCTAAAATCCCCCAGACCCTTCTAGAGCCCCCCAGGAGCCATCTAAAAGCCCCCAGACCCTTCTAGACCCTCCCCGGATACTTCTAAAAGCACCCAGACCCTTCTACAGCCTCCCAGGACCCTTCTAAAATACCCCAGACCCTTCCAGAGACAAGCAGGACCATTCTAAAAGCACCCAGAGCCTTCTAGATGCCCCCAGGACCCTTCTAAAAGCCCCCACACCCTTCAAGAGCCCCCCAGGACGCTTGTAAAAGCCTCCACACCCTTCTAGAGCCTCCCCGGATCGTTCTCAAAGCCCCGTAGACCTTTCTAGAGCCAAACAGTACCCTTCTAAAATCCTTCAGACCCTTCTAGAAGCCCCCAGGACCCTTCTGAAAGCCCCCAGAGCCTTCTAGATGCCCCCAGGACCCTTCTAAAAGCGCCCACACCTTTCTAGAGCCCCCCAGGACGATTCTAAAAGCCCCCAGACCAATCTAGAGCCCCCCAGGACCCTTCTAAAATCCGCCAGACTATTCTAGGCCCCCCCAAGATCCTTCTAAAAGCCCCCAGACCCTTCTAGAGCCCCCCGGGACCCTTCTAAATGCCCCCAGACCATTCTAGAGCAACCCAGGACATTTCTAAAAGCCCCCAGACTCTTCTAGAGCCCACCAGGACCCTTCTAAAAGCCCCCAGACCATTCTAGAGCCACCCAGGGCCCTTCTAAAATCACCCAGACCCTTCTAGAGCCTCCCAGGACCCTTCTAAAATCCCTCAGACCCATCTAGAGGCCCCCAGGACCCTTCTAAAAGTCCCCAGAGCAATCTAGATGCAACCAGGACCCTTCTAAAAGCCCTCACACTCTTCTAAAGCCACCCAGGACCCTTCTAAAAGCACCCAGAGCATTCTAGAGACCCCAGGACCATTCAAAATGCCCCCAGACCCTTCTAAAGACGTCCAGGACCCTTCTAAAAGCCCCCAGACCCTTCTAGAGCCTCCCAGGACCCTTCAAAAAGCACCCAGAGGCTTCTAGATCCCCAAAGGACCCTTCTAAAGCCTGAAGACCCTTCTAGACCCTCCCCGAATCCTTCTAAAAGCCCCCAGACCCTTCTAGACCCTCCCCGAATCCTTCTAAAAGCACCCAGACCCTTCTAGAGCACCCCAGGACCCTTCTAATATCCCGCAGACCCTTCTAGATCCCCCCAGGACCCTTCTAAAAGCCCCCAGACCCTTCTAGAGCCCCCCAGGACTCTTCTAAAAGACCCCAGACCCTTCTAGATTCTCCCAGAACCCTTCTAAAAGCCCCCAGACCCTTCTAGAGCTCCCCAGGACCCTTCTAAACTCCCCCAGACCCTTCTAGAGGCACCCAGGGCTCCTCTAATGGTCCCCAGACCCTTCTAGAGCCCCCAAGGACCCTTCTAAAAGCCCCCAGAGCCTTCTAGACCCACCCCGAATCCTTCTAATAGCCCCCAGACCCTTCTAGAGCCCCGCAGGACCCTTCTAATAGCCCCCAGACCTTTCTAGAGGCCCCCTGGACCCTTCAAAAAGCCCCCAGACCCTTCTAGAGTCCCACAGGACCATTCTAAAAGCACCCAGACCCTTCTAGAGCCTCCCAGGACCCTTCTAAAAGCACCCAGACCCTTCTAGAGCCCCCCAGGACCTTTCTAAATGCCCCCACACCCTTCTAGAGCCCCACAGGACCCTTCTAAAAGCACCCAGACCCTTCTAGAGACCCTACAGGACCCTTCTGAAAGCCCTCACACCTTTCTAGAGTCTCCCAGGACCCTTCTAAAAGCCCCCAGACCATTCTAGAGCACCCCAGGACCCTTCTAAAAACACCCAGACCCTTCTAGAGCCCCCTAGGACCCTTCTCAAAGACCCCAGACCCTTCTAGAGACACGCAGGACCCTTCTAAAAGCCCCCAGACCCTTCTAGATTCCCCCTGGACCCTTCTAAAAGCCCCCAGACCCTTCTAGAGACCCGCAGGACCCTTCTAAAATCACCCAGACCCTTCTAGAGACCCCCAGGGCTCCTCTAGTGGTCCCCAGACCCTTCTAGAGCCCACAAGGACCCTTCTAAACTCCCCCAGACCCTTCTAGAGGCACCCATGGCTCCTCTAATGGTCTCCAGACACTTCTAGCGCCCCCCAGGACCCTTCTAAAAGCCCCCAGAGCCTTCTAGACCCTCCCCGGGTCCTCAAATAGCCCACAGACCCTTCTAGAGCTCCGCAGGACCCTTCTAATAGCCCCCAGACCTTTCTAGAGGCCCCCTGGACCCTTCAAAAAGCCCCCAGACCCTTCTAGAGCCTCTCAGGACCATTCTAAAAGCACCCAGACCCTTCTAGAGCCTCCCAGGACCCTTCTAAAAGTACCCAGACCCTTCTAGAGCCCCCCAGGACCTTTCTAAATGCCCCCAGACCCTTCTAGAGCCCCACAGGACCCTTCTAAAAGCACCCAGACCCTTCTAGAGACCATACAGGACCCTTCTGAAAGCCCTCAGACCTTTCTAGAGTCTCCCAGGACCCTTCTGAAAGCCCCCAGACCCTTCTAGAGCACCCCAGGACCCTTCTAAATGCACCCAGACCCTTCTAGATTCACCCTGGACCCTTCTAAAAGCCCCAAGACCCTTCTAGATCTCCCCAGTACCCTTCTAAAATCACCCAGACCCTTCTAGAGGCCCCCAGGGCTCCTCTAATGGTCCCCAGACCCTTCTAGAGCCCCCAAGGACCCTTCTAAACTTCCCCAGACCTATCTAGAGGCACCCAGGGCTCCTCTAATGGTCCCCAGACCCTTCTAGAGCCCCCAAGGACCCTTCTAAAAGCCCCCAGAGCCTTCTAGACCCTCCCCGGATCCTTCTAATAGCACCCAGACCCTTCTAGAGGCCCCCTGGACCCTTCAAAAAGCCCCCAGACACTTTTAGAGCCTCCCAGGACCATTCTAAAAGCACCCAGACCCTTCTAGAGCCCCACAGGACCCTTCTAA
>JAUNZM010002643.1:0-35895 GCA_033459285.1 Clamator glandarius | reverse complement strand
TAAGGGATGAAATTTGGCTTTAACAGGATGAAATTTGGATTTAAGGGATGAAATTTGGCTCTAACGGGATGAAAGTTGGATTTCAGGGGTCAAATTTGGGTTTAAGGAGTGAAATTCGGGTTTTGTGGAGGGAAATTTGAGGTTTAAGGGGGAAAATTTGGGCTTGAGGGGTTGGAATTTGGGTTTTGTGGAGTGAAATTTGAGTTTAAGGGGTGAAATTTGGGTTTAATGGAGTGAAATTTGGGTTTAAGGAGTGAAATTTGGGTTTAATTGAGTGAAATTTAGTTTTAAGGGAGTGAAATTTGAGTACAAGGAGTGAAATTTGTGTTTAAGGGGGTGAAATTTGGGTTTAATGGAGTGAAATGTGAGTTTAAGGAGTGAAATTTGAGTACAAGGAGTGAAATTTGGGCTTAAGGGGTGAAATTTGGGTTTAATGGAGGGAAATTTGGGTTTAATGGAGGGAAATTTGGGTTTAAGGAGTGAAATGTGGGTTTAATTGAGTGAAATTTAGTTTTAAGGGAGTGAAATTTGAGTACAAGGAGTGAAATTTGGGCTTAAGGGGGTGAAATTTGTGTTTATTGAAGTGAAATTTGGGTTTAAGGGGGTGAAATTTGGGTTTAATGGAGGGAAATTTGGGTTTAATGGAGTGAAAATTGGGTTTAAGGAGTGAAATGTGGGTTTAATGAGTGAAATTTGGGTTTAATTGAGTGAAATTTAGTTTTAAGGGAGTGAAATTTGTGTTTAAGGGGGTGAAATTTGGGTTTATTGAAGTGAAATTTGGGTTTGAGGGGGTGAAATTTGGTTTTAATGGAGGGCAATTTGGGTTTAATGGACTGAAATTTGGGTTTAAGGATGAATATTCCGGGTTCGCTGCTCTTTAACCCTTCGTGGTCTCTTTCCCAGCCCCTTTTCCCTCTTCCTCCCGGCGGCAAGCGGAGTCGGTTTTGGCACCGAAGGGGCCTCAAGGCAACCTGGCGGCGTTTGTTTGGCTGAAAATCACCTCAAATAAACCAAAAAAACTGAATTATGTACAGAGTGACCCCCTCCCACCCTTGTGTCCCCCCTCCGGAGGCTCCGGGATCGCGGCTGCTCCGGATAATCCGGAAAATCGGGCTGGGAACCCCCAAATTTAGAATTTACGGGGAAGGTTCGGGAGAAGCCGGCGGCGTTTTCGGAGCCCGATCCCTTCTCCTCATCCCCCTCTGCCTCGGAGAGCACTAATTAGCCTTTCCCTACAGGAATTAATTAATCAGCGTTTCCCTAAAGGAATTAACGTAGGCGCAGAGGTCGGAGCCGACGATTCCGACCCCTGGATCCGAAGCGGCTGCAGTTCAAAGATTCGAAGGCTGCGAAGAAAAACGGCTCGAGGAGCCACCGAAACCTGCCCGAAACCACAATTAACGACGCTAATTAACCCCAATTTGGTGTCGGAAGCGGGAATTCTGCCCTGCAGCAGGGAATTCCCTGCCGATCCATCAGCGCCTGCGCTGGGAATTCCCAGCTTCCTCGTTTTAGGCTGGGATCGACGGGCTAAGCGGCCTCCGTTAGGTTGATTAAAGCCAAATAATTAATGAACCCGCTCCCCTAATGATTCCCCCCCTCCCGCCCCTCGCCGCTTCTCGCCCATCGCGGGGTCGAGGCGAACGTCGATCCGGGTCGTTAAGATGATTTTTCCCGGTGGGACAAAGCGGGGAGGTGGCTCGGAGCGGCCTCAGGCGTCCGCTTGGCCCTTGTTCTTCTTCTTGAGGAGCCGCTTCAGGTCTGGAGACATGAAATACGGCTTCTCGGCCGAGCCGTCGTGCCGCTCCAGGTCCTCCACTGCAAAGAGAAACCCCCCCGGGGGCTACCAGGAGACCGGGAAAGGCCACCAGGAGACCCAAAACCCAACGAGGGGACCAAAAACCCAACGAGGGGACCCAAAAAAACCAACGAGGGGACCAAAAACGCAACGAGGGGACCAAAAAACGCAACGAGGGGACCAAAAACGCAACGAGGGGACCAAAAAACGCAACGAGGGGACCAAAAACGCAACGAGGGGACCCAAAAACGCAACGAGGGGACCCAAAAACGCAACGAGGGGACCCAAAAACGCAATGAGGGGACCAAAAAACCCAACGAGGGGACCAAAAACGCAACGAGGGGACCCAAAAACGCAACGAGGGGACCAAAAAACGCAACGAGGGGACCAAAAATGCAACGAGGGGACCCAAAAACCCAACGAGGGGACCAAAAACGCAACGAGGGGACCCAAAAACGCAACGAGGGGACCAAAAAACCCAACGAGGGGACCCAAAAACCCAACGAGGGGACCAAAAAACGCAACGAGGGGACCAAAAACGCAACGAGGGGACCAAAAAACCCAACGAGGAGCCCAAAAGGGGAACGAGGAACCTAAAAATGGCAACGAGGAGACCAAAAAGGGCAACAAGGAGGCCAAAAAGGGGAACAAGGAGACCAAAAGGGGAACGAGGAACCTAAAAATGGCAACGAGGAGACCAAAAAGGGCAATGAGGAGACCAAAAAGGGCAACAAGGAGACCAAAAAGGGCAACAAGGAGGCCAAAAAGGGGAACAAGGAGACCAAAAAGGGCAACAAAGAGGCCAAAAAGGGGAACGAGGAGACCAAAAGGGGAACGAGGAACCTAAAAATGGCAACGAGGAGGCCAAAAAGGGCAACGAGGAGACCAAAAAGGGCAACAAAGAGGCCAAAAAGGGGAACGAGGAGACCAAAAGGGGAACGAGGAACCTAAAAAAGGCAACTAGGAGGCCAAAAAGGGGAACGAGGAACCTAAAAAAGGCAACGAGGAGGCCAAAAAGGGGAACAAGGAGACCAAAAGGGGAACGAGGAACCTAAAAAAGGCAACGAGGAGGCCAAAAAGGGCAACGAGGAGACCAAAAAGGGCAACAAGGAGACCAAAAAGGGCAACAAGGAGACCAAAAACGCAGTGAGGAGCCAAAAAAATTCAACAAGGAGACCAAAAAACGCAATGAGGAAACTAAAAGGGGAATGAGGAGCCTAAAAAACCCAATGAGGAGCCTAAAAAACTCAACGAGGAGCCTAAAAAACCCAATGAGGAGCCTAAAAAACTCAACGAGGAGACCAAAAAACGCAACGAGGAGACCAAAAAACGCAACGAGGAGACCAAAAAAGACAACGAGGAGACCGAAAAACTCAATGAGGAGACCGAAAGGGGGATGAGGAGACCAAAAACTCAACGAGGAGACCAAAAAACTCAATGAGGAGACTGAAAAAGGCAACGAGGAGACCAAAAAACTCAACGAGGAGACCAAAAAACTCAACGAGGAGACCAAAAAAGGCAACGAGGAGACTGAAAAAGGCAACGAGGAGACCGAAAAACTCAATGAGGAGACCGAAAGGGGGATGAGGAGACCAAAAACTCAACGAGGAGACCGAAAACTCAACGAGGAGACTGAAAAACGCAACGAGGAGACCAAAAAACTCAACGAGGAGACCAAAAAAGGCAACGAGGAGACTGAAAAAGGCAACGAGGAGACCGAAAAACTCAACGAGGAGACCGAAAGGGGGATGAGGAGACCAAAAACTCAACGAGGAGACCAAAAAACTCAATGAGGAGACTGAAAAAGGCAACGAGGAGACTGAAAAAGGCAACGAGGAGACTGAAAAACTCAATGAGGAGACCAAAAAAGGCAACGAGGAGACCGAAAAACTCAACGAGGAGACTGAAAAAGGCAACGAGGAGACCGAAAAACTCAACGAGGAGACTGAAAAAGGCAACGAGGAGACCAAAAAACTCAACGAGGAGACTGAAAGGGGGATGAGGAGACCAAAAACTCAACGAGGAGACCAAAAAACTCAATGAGGAGACTGAAAAAGGCAACGAGGAGACCAAAAACTCAATGAGGAGACCGAAAAACTCAACGAGGAGACTGAAAAACTCAACGAGGAGACCGAAAAACTCAACGAGGAGACCGAAAAAGGCAACGAGGAGACCAAAAACTCAACGAGGAGACTGAAAAAGGCAACGAGGAGACTGAAAAAGGCAACGAGGAGGATGAAAAACTCAACGAGGAGACCGAAAAAGGCAACGAGGAGACCAAAAACTCAACGAGGAGACTGAAAAAGGCAACGAGGAGACTGAAAAAGGCAACGAGGAGACCGAAAAGCTCAACGAGGAGACTGAAAAAGGCAACGAGGAGACCGAAAAACTCAATGAGGAGACCAAAAAAGGCAACGAGGAGACCGAAAACTCAACGAGGAGATCAAAAAAGGCAACGAGGAGACCAAAAAAAGGCAACGAGGAGACCGAAAACTCAACGAGGAGACCAAAAAAGGCAACGAGGAGACCAAAAAAGGCAACGAGGAGATCAAAAAAGGCAACGAGGAGACCAAAAAAAGGCAACGAGGAGACCGAAAAACTCAGCGAGGAGACCCCAAGGGGGATGAGGAACCCTGGGAATCACCGAGGGGCTCCAAGGGGAGGGGAAGGGGCTCCAGAAAGTGGGAAGAAAGGGTCCGAACGAAGCGGAAGCCGCCTGGATCTGGGGTTTCGGCTGCAGAACCCCCGGTCCCGACCCTCAAAGCCAGCGAGCAGCCCCCCCCCGACTCCCAACCATCAACTGGACTCTAAGGTTCCCGGCGATTCCCGGCAGCGCCGGCCGCGGGAGACGCCGGGAACGCCGGGAGAGACGCCGGGACACGAGGATTTTCCTGAACGGGTCGGAAGAGGTTGAGGATGGAGCTGAGGAAGGGGCCGGGGGAGCCGGGAAGCTTGGAGGAGCATCTCGGAGGGGTCGGGAGCCGGCGTCCGGCGTCCCTTATCCGTGGGGCTCGGCGGCTCCGGGGGGCTCCGGGGGCCCCTTCCTGAGGATCTGGCTCAAGGCGGGGGACATGAGGTAAGGGCGCTCCGGGGATCCGTCGTTCCGCTCCAGATCTTCACCTGGGGGGCAACCCCGGAGCAGGAGCAGGAGCCGGGGAAGGGAGGGGGGAAAGGGAAAAGAGGGAAAAAGGGGAAACGAGGAGGAAAAATAGGGAAAAGAGGAAGAAAGAAGGGAAATTGGAGTCAATCAGAGTTGGGTTCTACCAAGCCCGAAGCACCAAGAAGGAAAAAGACCAGAGAGGACGGGAAAATAGGGAAAAAAAAGGGAATGAGGAGCCAAAAATGGGAATGAGGAGCCGAAAAAAGGGAATGTGGAGCTGAAAAAAGGGAATGAGGAGCCAAAAATGGGAATGAGGAACTGAAAAAAGGGAATGAGGAGCTAAAAAAAGGGAATGAGGAGCTAAAAATGGGAATGAGGAGCCAAAAAAAGGGAATGTGGAGCTGAAAAAAGGGAATGAGGAGCCAAAAATGGGAATGAGGAACTGAAAAAAGGGAATGAGGAGCTAAAAAAAGGGAATGAGGAGCTAAAAATTCGAATGAGGAGCCAAAAAAAGGGAATGTGGAGCTGAAAAAAGGGAATGAGGAGCCAAAAATGGGAATGAGGAGCTGAAAAAAGGGAATGAGGAGCTGAAAAAAGGGAATGAGGAGCTGAAAAAAGGGAATGAGGAGCTAAAAATTCGAATGAGGAGCCAAAAAAAGGGAATGTGGAGCTAAAAAAAGGGAATGAGGAGCTGAAAAAAGGGAATGAGGAGCCAAAAATGGGAATGAGGAGCCAAAAATGGGAATGAGGAGCCAAAAAAAGGGAATGAGGAGCTAAAAAAAGAGAAAGAGGAGCCGAAAAAAGGGAATGAGGAGCTGAAAAAAGGGAATGAGGAGCTGAAAAAAGGGAATGAAGAGCTAAAAATTCGAATGAGGAGCCAAAAAAAGGGAATGTGGAGCCGAAAAAAGGGAATGAGGAGCCGAAAAAAGGGAATGAGGAGCCAAAAAAAGGGAATGAGGAGCCAAAAATGGGAATGAGGAGCCAAAAAAAGGGAATGAGGAGCCAAAAAAAGGGAATGAGGAGCTAAAAATGAGAATGAGGAACTGAAAAAAGGGAATGAGGAGCTAAAAAAAGGGAATGAAGAGCTGAAAAAAGGGAATGAGGAGCTAAAAAAAGGGAATGAAGAGCTAAAAAAAGGGAATGAAGAGCTAAAAAAAGGGAATGAGGAGCCGAAAAAAGGGAATGAGGAGCCAAAAAAAGGGAATGAGATGCCAAAAAAAGGGAATGAGGAGCCGAAAAAAGGGAATGAGGAGCCAAAAATGGGAATGAGGAGCCAAAAAAAGGGAATGTGGAGCCAAAAATGGGAATGAGGAGCCAAAAAAAGGGAATGAGGAGCTAAAAAAAGGGAATGAGGAGCTGAAAAATGGGAATGAGGAGCTAAAAAAAAGGAATGAGGAGCCGAAAATGGAATGCGGAGCCAAAAAAAAGGGAATGAGGAGGTGAAAAAGGCAAAAAGGGGGAAGGAAAATGGAAAAAAATGGGGAGAACCAGAAAAAAAAGTGGAAGGAAACCAGCAAAATGAGGAGAAAAGTGGAATAAAGTGGGAGAAAACCAGAAAAAGTGGGAGAAAAGTCAGAAAAAAATGGGGAAGCAGAAAAAAAGTGGGAGAAAAATGGGGAAAGCAGGAGAAAAGGGAAAAAAAAGGGGGAGAAACCCCAGAGAAAGAAGGGGGGGAACCAAGAAAAGTGGGAGAAAACCAGAAGAAAGTGGGAGAAAACCAGAAAAAAGTGGGAGAAACCCAGAAAAAAGTGGGAGGACATGAGAAAAAGTGGAGAGAAAACCAGGAAGAGTGGGAGGAAAAACCCCAGGGAGGCCCCCGGAGTTGGGAAACATCCCCGACCTTGGAGAATTGTGGGGTTCACCAGCCCTGGGTGAGGTCTGGAGCCGTGGTGGCATCTCTGGAGGGGTCCAAGGGCAGGTTGGATGGGGATTGGAGCCTCCTGATCCAGAGGGAGGTGTCCCTGCCCATGGAGTTGGATCTGGATGGGCTCGGAGGTCCTTCCAGCCCATCCCAACCCATCATTCCATGGTTCTCCTGGGATGGGAAGAGGTTCCTGCCCACGGGGTTGGATCTGGATGGGCTTTGAGGTCTTTCCAACCCATCCTATCCCATCATTCCATGGTTCTCCTGGGATGGGAGGCATCCCTACTCATGGAATTGGATCTGGATGGACTTTGAGGTCCTTCCAACCCAACCCATCCCATCATTCCCTGGTTCTCCTGGGATGGAAAGGTGTCCCCGCCAATGGGGTTGGATCTGGATGGATTTTGAGGTCCTTCTGACCCATCCCATCCCATCATTCCATGGTTCTCCTGGGATGGGAAGGTGTCTCTGCCCATGGAGTTGGATCTGGATGGGCTTTGAGGTTCTTCCAACCCATCCCATCCCATCATTCCCTGGTTCTCCTGGGATGGGAAGGTGTCCCCGCCAATGGGGTTGGATCTGGATGGACTTTGAGGTCCTTCTGACCCATCCCAACCCATCATTCCATGGTTCTCCTGGGATGGGAAGGTTTCGCTGCCCATGGGGTTGGATCTGGATGGGCTCGGAGGTCCTTCCAACCCATCCCATCCCACAATTCCATGGTTCTCCTGGGAGGGGAACCTGCTGGGAAGGTGTTTGTGACCATGGGGTTGGATCTGGATGGGCTTTGACGTCCTTCCAACCCAACCCATCCCACCATTCCAAGGTTCTCCTGGGATGGGAGGCGTCCCTACTCATGGAATTGGATCTGGATGGACTTTGAGGTCCTTCCAACCCATCCCATCCCACGATTCCATGGTTCTCCTGGGATGGGAAGGTGTCTCTGCCCATGGAGTTGGATCTGGATGGGCTTTGAGGTTCTTCCAACCCATCCCAACCCACCATTCCCTGGTTCTCCTGGGATGGGAAGTTGTCCCCACCCACGGGGTTGGATCCGGATGGTCTCGGAGGTCCTTCCGCCCCAATCCCGCGATTCCACGGCCCCGCGAGCAGCACCACGAGGACGCCGCCGGGTGGACACTTACAGAAGCAGAGGAAGAGGGTGTCCACGCACATCCCGTAGACGCTGAAGAACCCGTGAGCGATGAGGTAGGAGCCCACGATCACCGTCTGGAAGAGAAGAAAGGGCGGCCGCGACGCCACCTGAAGCGCCGGGAGGAGGAACCTCCGGAACCTCCGGAACCTCCGGAACCACCGGCTCCCGGGAGGAGAAACCAGCCAGGAGGGACCGTTGGGGACGACAAAGGACCTCGGAGAGGACCAAGAACTTCAGTGAGGAGGGCGGACGGAAGCCAAGCTGGAAGGGCACGGACGCCTCCGGAAAAACCGAGAGCTCCTTGCGACCCGGCGAGGAGGAAACTCCTCCCGCAAAAATTCCTCAAGAGAGAATCCGGAGGAGGCCACGGAGATGGCCTGAGGGTGGGAGAACCTCCCCAGAGGCCGACAGGCTGGAGAGGAGAAGGCTCTGAGGAGACCTCGGAGCAGCTTCCAGGGTGGAAAGGGGCTCCAGGAGAGCCGGGCAGGGGGCTCTGGGCCAGGGAGGACGGAGAGAGGTGGAGGGGAAGGGGGAAAGAGGGAAGATGGAGGCGAGATCTTGAGGAGAAACGTTCTCCTGGGAGGGCGAGGAGGCCCCGGCGTGGGTTTCCCCGTCTCTGGAGGTGTCCAAGCCCCATCCGACGGGTTCTTGGAGCCCCAGATCCTGCGGGAAGTGTCCCTGCCCATGAAGTTGGATCTGGACGGGCTTCGAGGTCCTTCTAACCCATCCCATCCCATCATTCCATGGTTCTCCTGGGATGGGAAGAGGTTCCTGCCCACGGGGTTGGATCTGGATGGGCTCGGAGGTCCTTCCAACCCATCCCATCCCATCATTCCATGGTTCTCCTGGGATGGGAACCTGCTGGGAAGGCATCTCTGCCCATGGGGTTGATCTGGATGGGCCTTGAGGTCCTTCTAACCCATCCCATCCCACGATTCCATGGTTCTCCTGGGATGGGAACCTGCTGGGAAGGTGTCTCTGCCCATGGGGTTGGATCTGGATGGGCTTTGAGGTCCTTCCAACCCATCCCATCCCATCATTCCATGGTTCTCCTGGGATGGGAACCTTCTGGGAAGGTGTCTCTGCCCATGGGGTTGGATCTGGATGGGCTTTGAGGTCCTTCCAACCCAACCCATCCCATCATTCCATGGTTCTCCTGGGATGGGAAGGTGTCTCTGCCCATGGGGTTGGATCTGGATGGGCTTTGAGGTCCTTCCAACCCATCCCATTCCATCATTGCACGATTCTCCTGGGATGGAACCTGCTGGGAAGGTGTCTCTGACCACAGAGTTGGATCTGGACGGGCTTTGAGGTCCTTCCAACCCAACCCATCCCATAATTCCACGGTTCTCCTGGGATGGGAACCTGCTGGGAAGGCGTCTCTGCCCATGGGGTTGGATCTAGATGGGCTTGGAGGTCCTTCTAACCCACCCAATCCCATCATTCCACGGTTCTCCTGGGATGGGAACCTGCTGGGAAGGTGTCTCTGACCATGGGGTTGGATCTGGACGGGCTTGGAGGTCCTTCCAACCCATCCCATCCCACGATTCCTTCAGGGACAGGGAGCAGAGAGAGGATTCATGTCCAAGATCTCCTCCCATCCCTCCTAAACCCACCACGGGAGGAGGAAGCGACTCACCAGGATGGGGACCCAGTAGTAGTTGAGGGCGGGCGCCGCGTCCTCCACCAGCTTGATGCGGTGGGTGAAGAAGAAGAAGGCGAGAATTCCTAAAAAAAACCCACGGAGACGGTTGGGAGGCGCCGAGCAGAAGAAAAGCAGCGAGGAGATGGACGCGGACCCCGAAGGATCCGGTTGGTGGGACGGGGAGCGAGAAGGCGCCACCGGCTCCGAGAGGGAGACCCGTCCGCTCGCCGGCACTCACCGACGCTTCCCACGATGAGGAGTTTCCCCAGGAAGAAGAGGAAATCCGTGACTTTATCCAGAACGGCCACCCTGGAAAAGGAGAACGAGGAGAAGGTCCACGTCCCCCACCCCGAATCCGGTTGGACGGGTGGGAGGAGGCGACCGGCACGTGGAAACCCAGCAGGAGACGCCAGGAGAGGCTGGAAGAGATGATCCCGCTGACCTTCAGCATCATCTCCGAGCCTGGGAAGGTCACGGAGATCCTCCCGGAAGCTCTGCCAGAGCCCACGGAGGACACGGAGGCGACTCTGATGGGGACACGGGGCGACCAAGGGGTGGGATCTAACCGGGCTTCTGCGAAGCCTTCGGAGAGTCACCAGGTTGGAAAAGACCCACTGGATCATCGAGTCCAACCGTTCCCATCAACCCCACATCATCCTTCGCTCGGAATCGGAGAGACGGGGATGGGATGGGAGGGGATGGGATGGGATGGGATGGGATGGGATGGGATGGGATGGGATGGGATGGGATGGGAGGGGATGGGATGGGATGGGATGGGATGGGATGGGATGGGATGGGATGGGATGGGAGGGGATGGGAGGGGATGGGATGGGAGGGGATGGGATGGGATGGGATGGGATGGGATGGGATGGGATGGGATGGGATGGGATGGGATGGGATGGGATGGGATGGGATGGGATGGGATGGGATGGGATGGGATGGGATGGGATGGGATGGGGAGAAACTGGTGGGATGGTCGGATTCAGAGAGGAGCGGCCAACGGCTCCAAGTCCAGATGGAGATCCGAGACCAGCGGTGGAACCTCGGAGGTCCAGGCTGGGACCGGTGCTGGTTGGGACCTTCATCAATCATCTAGACGGCGAGATCGAGGGCACCCTCGGCGAGTTTGGAGGTGACACCGAGCTGAGTGGGGCCGGGGCCACACCAGAAGGATCCAGAGGGACCTGGAGAGGCTGGAGACGGGGCTGGGAGAACCTCAGGAGGTTCTACAAGGCCGAGGTCCTGCGCTTGGGTCGGGGTTGGAATCCCCAATCCCAATCCAGGCTGGGGGATGACGACGGGATTGGGAGCAGCGTGAGGAGAAGGATTTTGGGGGGGCTGGAGGAGGAGAAGCTCGACAAGAGGCAGCGACTTCTTCACGAGGAGAACGATGACGCCCTGGGACAGAGGTTGCCCAGAGCAGAGGCGGCTTCTCCGCCCTTGAAGGTGTTGAAATCCAGGTTGGATGGAGCTCGGAGCCTCCGATCCCATGGGAGGTGTCCCTGGATGGGCTTGGAGGTCCCTTGCAACCCAAACCGTTCTAGGAATCTCCGACTCAGGAGCCACCGAGCCCTCCTCAGGGTCTCACCTGATGATGTTCCTCATGAGAAGGAAGAAGGCGTTCCTGGCCGAGGCGCAGAAGTTGGTGCCGTAGACGGCGACCTGGAGCGGATCCGAGGGAGGAGAGCGAATCGGAGCTGCCCCCGACCCGCCGCTCGCGACTTGGGGGGCCCTCGACCCCATCTCGGTGGGAAAACTCGGACAAACACCCCCCCCCCCGCCCCCGACCCCAACTCCTCCTGGAAGCGTTTCCTCCCCCGAGAGGTTGGACGCCAAGAGCTGAAGCCTCCGACCCAGCCGAGGCGCCTCCCGAATCCAAGCGATGGGGCTGGGAAACCCTGAAGAGCATCGTTTCCTGGGATGTTTCCCCACCTTCCTGGGAAACGTGGCCCTCGGCAGCCGCCCCGAGATCTCCGAGAGGGACACGGAGGCGCCGGAGAAGCCTCCACGGCTCTTACCATGATGTAGGCGTTGCGGTTGAGGAATTTGAGGAATTTTTCCAGGCACCAGAAGCAACATTTGAGGCAACCCAGGAGGAACTTGGCAAACTTGTTCTCCGCCGCTGGAGGAAAACGACGGGAGAAGGTGAGTCCCTCGAAACCTCCTAGAGGAGGAACTTCACGGTCTCTAAGGAGACCTCGCGCTCTCCCAACCCGATTCCTCGGCTTCCAGAACCCCAACGGACAACGGGATGAGACCCACGGGATGTCCCCGCGTCACCTGCCCCGTGGAGCTTCTCCTGGCGGAAGCGACGCCAAGAGGAGAAGCTCCGTTCTCATCCCGAACCCCGGAATCGTGATGGACGTTGGCCACGAGGTCCTAGAAGCAGAACCCGAGCCCGTTGATCTCCTCGTTTACCTTTCAACCTGTGGTCCAGATACTCCAAAACGACGCGGATGACTTGGACGACGGCGAGGAGGAGGGAGCCGAAGGCCAGCGAGCCCGTGTGGTACCTGAAAAACGACGCTCGCGTTAGGAGAAGACAACCTCGAGGAGCTCCCGAACCCTCCTGAGGGCGAGACGAGACCCACCGGAGCGCGCGGCCGAAGGCGGAGAAGAGCGGGAAGGCCGGAATGTCCTCGGGCTTCTTGAAGGCCCAATAGTAGGAGGCGAAAGCTCCGGCCAGCGTCACCTGCCCCAGCGCCAGGACGAAGTTGGCCAACCAGAAGAACATGAAGAGGTTGAAGAACTGGAGGGCGATGAGGTACTTGTGGTAGGTGGTTTCGCCCCCGTAGAAGGCGAAGAGGCACTGGGCGGTGGGACACAGCTTGGTGACGTTGCTCGTGTTGAAGGTCTGGGGGGGGGGGAGAGACAAGAGACGTTCGCGCCTCACGGGGGACGGAAACGAGCCACCTGGTGGCACCTTCCAGTCAACCCAAAGGCATCTTGGCTTTTCTGAAGAGGTTTCCCCCGCCCGGCGGCGGCCGCTCAGCTCAGAACGTCGCGCGACGGCACCGAGAAAAAGGAGGACGCGCCGTAAACGCGTCGGGAGAGGTGGAATTTCAACACCGAGAGCTTCCAAGCTCACGTTCTTTTAGGAGCTTCTCACGTTCCTCACCTCCGGGTTGCAGGTCTGTCCAGCGAACGAGCAGGCGCTGTCGTTGAAGACCTTGTAGACGGCCTCGTTGGACGTGGAGAGGAAACTGCGGAGCAGCCGTTAAGGAGCGGCGGGTTTGAGAGCCCTGGATGGGAACCCCAAGGTGGTTTTGCTCCACGATCGCTTTCCTACACCGAGTTCTCCTTGGAGTTGAGCTTGGAGCCCCCGATGTTGGGTGCTCAAGGGGCTGGAAGAGCTTCGAGTCCGTGGAAAGGGGTGGAAGGGACCTGCAAGCCCATCCAGATCCAACCTCGTGGGCAGGGACACTTCCCACGGGATCGGGGGCTCCAATTCCCATCCAACCTGCCCTTGGACACCTCCAGGCATGGGGCAGCCAGGACTTCTCCGGGTAACCTCAGCCAGTGGAAGCTTCCCAGACCCCCTTTTCCCTGCTGGAAGCTGCTCTAA
Source organism: Clamator glandarius (assembly GCA_033459285.1). NCBI lineage: Eukaryota > Metazoa > Chordata > Aves > Cuculiformes > Cuculidae > Clamator > Clamator glandarius. Next base: position 22,767 of record JAUNZM010002643.1, on the reverse strand, counting down.
GGTCTCCCCAGAGCCTTCTCCTCTCCAGGCTGGACAACCCCAACTCTCAGCTTCTCCTCGTACAGGAGGAACTCCAGCCCTTGGATCATCTCCATGGCCTCCTCCGGACCCTTCGGAAACTCTCAGCCTTGGGACTGGAGAGGAGAACGACCTCCTGGGTGGAAAACTGCTTGGCTGGAGGGTCCAGAGAGTGGTGGGAGATGGAGTTAAATCCAGCTGGAGGCCAGTTCCAAGGGGTGTCCCCAGGGCTCCGTGCTGGGGCCTGTCCGAGGTCTTCATCAACGACCTGGATGAAGGCACCGAGGGCACCCCGAGCGAGTTTCGGGGGGGACACGGAGCTGGGTGGATCTGCTGGAGGGTTTGAGGTTCTCCAGAGGGATCGGAGCCGGTTGGATCCCTGGGCTGAGACCGAGGGGCTGAGGTTTGAGCAGGACCTTGGGGCACAAGAACCCTGGGCAGCTCCAGGCGAGGAGAAGTGTGGCTGGAAAGTGCCTGGAGGAGAAGGACCTGGGGGTGTTGGTTGGACAGGAGCCAGCAGGGGCCCAGGGGGCCGAGAAGGCCAAGGGCATCTGGGCTCGGAGCAGCCCCGGCGTGGCCAGCAGGGCCAGGGAGGTTCTTCTCCCTTGGACTCTGGGGAGACCCAACCTCGAATCCTGGGCCCCAAGAAGAACCTTGAGGTCCTGGAGCCTCCAGGGAAGAGAGCGGAGCTGGGGAGGGGGCTGGAGAAGAAGAGGAGCGGCTGAGAGAGCTGGGGGGGTTCAGCCTGGAGAAGAGGAGCCTGAGGGGAGACCTCGTTGCTCTTTCCCTGCGAGGAGCTGGTGGAGAGGAGGGAGCTGGGCTCTTCTCCCAAGGGCCGGGGGACAGGACGAGAGGGAATGGCCTCCAGCTCCACCAGGATGGACTCCAGGATGGAATATTTCCTGGAATTGGGTCTTGGAAGAGGGAGGGGGTTGAGTCCCCTTCCCTGCGGGTTCAAGGGGCGGGTGGCCGAGGGGCTGAGGGACGCGGGCCGGGGATCGCTGGGGACGCTTGGTGACCCCCCAAGGATACACGGCGGTGCTGGCCCAGTAGGCGAGGCAGAGGCACAGCAAGAAGAAGGTCCCCAGCGGGAAGAAGAGAGACGTCATGACGTGCCCCACGGCCCTGCCGGGACGACCAAAGCTCCGGTTGCAGCTCCGGGGGCGCCAGGAGAACCGCGCCGGACGGTCCCCAGAGAGGACGGAGGAGCCCCCCGGACCTGCTGGCCTCCTTGATGAGGGCGACGGCGATGAGGATCCTCTTGCGGAGGAAGATGAGGAGGAGGATGACGATCACCTCGACCACGCTCAGGATGATCACTGCCAGGAGAGCGCCGGTTACGCCAAAGAGGCCCCTCGGCCACCACCAAGAAGGCCCCTCGGCCACCACCAAGAAGGCCCCTCAGCCACCACCAAGAAGACCCCTCGGCCACCACCAAGAAGGCCCCTCGGTCACCACCAAGAAGCCCCCTCGGTCACCACCAAGAAGGCCCCTCGGCCACCACCAAGAAGACCCCTCGGCCACCACCAAGAAGGCCCCTCGGTCACCACCAAGAAGCCCCCTCGGTCACCACCAAGAAGGCCCCTCGGTCACCACCAAGAAGCCCCCTCGGTCACCACCAAGAAGCCTCCTCGGCCACCACCAAGAAGACCCCTCGGTCACCACCAAGAAGGCCCCTCGGCCACCACCAAGAAGCCCCCTCAGTCACCACCAAGAAGCCCCCTCGGCCACCACCAAGAAGACCCCTCAGCCACCACCAAGAAGCCCCCTCAGTCACCACCAAGAAGCCCCCTCGGTCACCACCAAGAAGGCCCCTCGGTCACCACCAAGAAGGCCCCTCAGCCACCACCAAGAAGGCCCCTCGGCCACCACCAAGAAGGCCCCTCAGCCACCACCAAGAAGCCCCCTCAGTCACCACCAAGAAGCCCCCTCGGCCACCACCAAGAAGACCCCTCGGCCACCACCAAGAAGGCCCCTCGGTCACCACCAAGAAGCCCCCTCGGTCACCACCAAGAAGGCCCCTCGGCCACCACCAAGAAGCCCCCTCGGTCACCACCAAGAAGCCTCCTCGGCCACCACCAAGAAGACCCCTCGGTCACCACCAAGAAGCCCCCTCGGTCACCACCACGAAGCCCCCTCGGCCACCACCAAGAAGGCCCCTCGGTCACCACCAAGAAGGCCCCTCGGTCACCACCAAGAAGCCCCCTCGGCCACCACCAAGAAGGCCCCTCGGCCACCACCAAGAAGACCCCTCGGTCACCACCAAGAAGCCCCCTCGGCCACCACCAAGAAGCCCCCTCGGTCACCACCAAGAAGGCCCCTCGGTCACCACCAAGAAGGCCCCTCGGCCACCACCAAGAAGGCCCCTCGGTCACCACCAAGAAGGCCCCTCGGTCACCACCAAGAAGGCCCCTCGGTCACCACCAAGAAGGCCCCTCAGTCACCACCAAGAAGGCCCCTCGGTCACCACCAAGAAGGCCCCTCAGTCACCACCAAGAAGGCCCCTCGGTCACCACCAAGAAGCCCCCTCGGCCACCACCAAGAAGGCCCCTCGGTCACCACCAAGAAGCCCCCTCGGTCACCACCAAGAAGCCTCCTCGGCCACCACCAAGAAGGCCCCTCGGCCACCACCAAGAAGACCCCTCGGCCACCACCAAGAAGCCCCCTCGGTCACCACCAAGAAGGCCCCTCGGCCACCACCAAGAAGGCCCCTCGGCCACCACCAAGAAGCCCCCTCGGTCACCACCAAGAAGGCCCCTCGGCCACCACCAAGAAGCCCCCTCGGTCACCACCAAGAAGCCCCCTCGGCCACCACCAAGAAGACCCCTCGGTCACCACCAAGAAGGCCCCTCGGCCACCACCAAGAAGCCCCCTCGGCCACCACCAAGAAGACCCCTCGGTCACCACCAAGAAGCCCCCTCGGTCACCACCAAGAAGGCCCCTCGGTCACCACCAAGAAGCCCCCTCGGTCACCACCAAGATGGCCCCTCGGTCACCACCAAGAAGACCCCTCGGCCACCACCAAGAAGGCCCCTCGGTCACCACCAAGAAGCCCCCTCGGCCACCACCAAGAAGCCCCCTCGGCCACCACCAAGAAGGCCCCTCGGTCACCACCAAGAAGCCCCCTCGGTCACCACCACGAAGCCCCCTCGGCCACCACCAAGAAGCCCCCTCGGTCACCACCAAGAAGGCCCCTCGGCCACCACCAAGAAGCCTCCTCGGCCACCACCAAGAAGCCCCCTCGGTCACCACCAAGAAGGCCCCTCGGCCACCACCAAGAAGCCCCCTCGGTCGCCACCAAGAAGCCCCCTCGGTCGCCACCAAGAAGGCCCCTCGGTCACCACCAAGAAGGCCCCTCGGTCACCACCAAGAAGACCCCTCGGTCACCACCAAGAAGGCCCCTCGGTCACCACCAAGAAGGCCCCTCGGCCACCACCAAGAAGCCCCCTCGGCCACCACCAAGAAGCCCCCTCGGTCGCCACCAAGAAGGCCCCTCGGTCACCACCAAGAAGGCCCCTCGGTCACCACCAAGAAGACCCCTCGGTCACCACCAAGAAGGCCCCTCGGCCACCACCAAGAAGCCCCCTCGGCCACCACCACGAAGCCCCCTCGGTCACCACCAAGAAGCCCCCTCGGTCACCACCAAGAAGCCCCCTCGGTCACCACCAAGAAGGCCCCTCGGCCACCACCAAGAAGCCCCCTCGGTCACCACCAAGAAGCCCCCTCGGTCACCACCAAGAAGCCCCCTCGGTCACCACCAAGAAGGCCCCTCGGTCACCACCAAGAAGACCCCTCAGTCACCACCAAGAAGCCCCCTCGGTCACCACCAAGAAGGCCCCTCGGCCACCACCAAGAAGGCCCCTCGGTCACCACCAAGAAGCCCCCTCGGCCACCACCAAGAAGGCCCCTCGGTCACCACCAAGAAGCCCCCTCGGTCACCACCAAGAAGGCCCCTCGGCCACCACCAAGAAGGCCCCTCGGTCACCACCAAGAAGCCCCCTCGGCCACCACCAAGAAGGCCCCTCGGCCACCACCAAGAAGGCCCCTCGGTCACCACCAAGAAGCCCCCTCGGCCACCACCAAGAAGGCCCCTCGGCCACCACCAAGAAGGCCCCTCGGTCACCACCAAGAAGCCCCCTCGGCCACCACCAAGAAGCCCCCTCGGCCACCACCAAGAAGCCCCCTCGGTCACCACCAAGAAGCCCCCTCGGCCACCACCAAGAAGACCCCTCGGTCACCACCAAGAAGACCCCTCGGTCACCACCAAGAAGACCCCTCGGTCACCACCAAGAAGGCCCCTCGGTCACCACCAAGAAGCCCCCTCGGTCACCACCAAGAAGGCCCCTCGGCCACCACCAAGAAGGCCCCTCGGCCACCACCAAGAAGCCCCCTCGGTCACCACCAAGAAGGCCCCTCGGTCACCACCAAGAAGACCCCTCGGTCACCACCAAGAAGGCCCCTCGGTCACCACCAAGAAGCCCCCTCGGTCACCACCAAGAAGGCCCCTCGGTCACCACCAAGAAGGCCCCTCGGTCACCACCAAGAAGGCCCCTCGGTCACCACCAAGAAGACCCCTCGGTCACCACCAAGAAGGCCCCTCGGTCACCACCATGAAGCCCCCTCGGCCACCACCAAGAAGCCCCCTCGGCCACCACCAAGAAGGCCCCTCGGCCACCACCACGAAGCCCCCTCGGTCACCACCAAGAAGCCACTTTGGCCACCACCACGAAGCCACTTTGGCCACCACCACGAAGCCACTTTGGCCACCCCCAAGAAGCCCCTTTGGCCACCACCACGAAGCCCCTTTGGCCACCATCACGAAGCCACTTTGGCCACCACCACGAAGCCCCCTCGGTCACCACCACGAAGCCCCCTCGGTCACCACCAAGAAGCCACTTTGGCCACCACCACGAAGCCACTTTGGCCAGCACCACGAAGCCACTTTGGCCACCACCACGAAGCCACTTTGGCCAGCACCACGAAGCCACTTTGGCCACCACCACGAAGCCCCTTTGGCCACCACCACGAAGCCCCTTTGGCCACCATCACGAAGCCACTTTGGCCACCCCCACGAAGCCACTTTGGCCACCACCACGAAGCCCCTTTGGCCACCACCACGAAGCCCCCTCTGAGGAACGTTCCCCCCCTTCTCCCGGCTCCAGAGGCGGACGGAGACTCACTGAAGGCCAACCACGTCTGCCGCAGGTGCAGGTAGACGCGGAGGTCGGTTTGGAAGCCCAGGTCCTTCAAGGAGACGTCCGATCCGGGTTCCCCTCGGAGTTTGGCGTATTCCAAGTAGCAGTGGAAGATCCCTTGGTGTTGGGGGGAAGGAGAGGAGGCACGAGATGAGGTTCGAGAAGCGGAGACGGAGACGTCGGAAGCTCCAACCCAACCTCGCCGGTGGCCGCGGGGAGATGGAAGCCACCCAGGAGGACGCTGGGAACGAGTTTCTCCAGCCAATCCCACCGGAGACGGGGACGGGGGGGGGGGGGGGACCGGGAAGAGCCCCGGAGCCGCTCACCGTAGCCCAGCACCAGGATGACCATCACGATCATCACCCAGACCACGATCCCGGCCAGGAAACGGAGCAGGACGATGAAGATCAAGCTGGTGACCATGGCGATGACGAGGCCTCTGCGGGAGGAAGGTCACCGGGACTCAGAAGCCGCCTCACCGCGTCCTTCCCTTCCCCTTTTCCCGAGTTTTTAAACCTCGGAAAAAAAAAAAAAAAAAAACCCAAACCCCAGGAATCGGGGATGGAGGAGGAGACGGAGCACGAGGAGAACCGGGAGAAGCTCCTCCTGCCGCCTCGAGCTCCCGGTGGGGTTGGAGGTGACGCCAAATCGTGGAGTCACCAAGGTTGGGAAAGACCCATCGGATCACGGAGTCGGGAAAACGAGGCGGGAAAGAGGGAGAAGGTGGGAGAGACGGAGGAGATTCGGCTTCCTTCGGTGGGAAGGGAGCGGCCGCTGCTCACATGATGATCCAGTACCAGGAGACCGTGTAGTCCTCGAAGATCTTCATGGCCACCTGCCGCGCTTCCAGGACCACGTTGGCTTTCCTGGCAAACGGAGAGAGGCCGGGAATGGAGCGGGAAGCGGCGGGAAGGGAGTCACGGGTCGGGTGGCGAGGGGCGTCCAGCGGGAGGCGGTGGGGCCGGGTGGGTTTCGAGGTCCCCCCTTTTTCCACGACTCCGGTTGAGGCGGTTGGATTGGCTGCTCTCCGAGGCCTTTTCCACCCTCGGCGCCTCCATCGTTCCGTGAAATCGGAGGGAGCGGAGGCCCCGGGGACTCACTTGGCGCCCTCCAGCAGGTCGGTGACGTTGCGCTGGTGCTCGTGGCCGTCGTCGTAGGTGGTTTGGTTGCCGACCATGATGACGCCTCCCTTGGCCTGGACGGCCGGCAGGCAGCGCCGGGCCACTGCGCCAGCACGCCGGCCGGTGAGACCGGAGCCCCCACGGCCCCTCCAGCCCAACCGAACCCGCCAGATCTAATCCAACCCACCCAACCCAACCAGATCTAATCCAACCCAACTAACCAACCCAACCAACCCAACCAGATCTAATCCAACCCAACCCAACCAACCCAACCAAACCCGCCAGATCTAATCCAACCCACCCAACCCAACCAGATCTAATCCAACCCAACCAACCCAACCCAACCAACCCAACCAGATCTAATCCAACCCAACCAACCAACCCAACCAACCCAACCAGATCTAATCCAACCCAACCCAACCAACCCAACCAAACCCGCCAGATCTAATCCAACCCACCCAACCCAACCCACCCAACCCAACCAACCCAACCAGATCTAATCCAACCCAACTAACCAACCCAACCAACCCAACCAGATCTAATCTAACCCACCCAACCCAACCAACCCAACCAGATCTAACCTAACCCAACCCAACCAACCCAACCAGATCTAATCTAACCCACCCAACCCAACCAACCCAACCAGATCTAATCCAACCCAACCCAACCCACCCAACCCAACCAACCCAACCAGATCTAATCCAACCCAACCAACCCAACCAAACCCGCCAGATCTAATCCAACCCAACTCAACAAACCAAACCAACCCAACCAGATCTAATCCAACCCACCCAACCAACCCAACCAACCCACCAGATCTAATCCAACCCAACCCAACCAACCCACCAAACCCAACCAGATCTAATCCAACCCAACCAACCCAACCCACCCAACCCAACCAGATCTAATCCAACCCACCCAACCCAACCAACCCAACCAACCCAATCAAACCCACCAGATCTAATCCAATCCACCCAAACCAACCCAACCAGACCAACCCAACCACCAAAACTAATCCAACCCAACCCAACAACCCAACCAAACCCGCCAGATCTAATCCAACCCACCCAACCAACCCATCAAACCCAACCAGATCTAATCCAACCACCCAACCAACCCAACCAACCCAATCAACCCAACCAGATCTAATCCAACCCACCCAACCCAACCCAACCAACCCAACCAGATCTAATCCAACCCAACCCAACCAACCCAACCAGATCTAATCCAACCCAACCCACCCAACCCAACCAACCCAATCAACCCAACCAGATCTAATCCAACCCAACCCAACCAACCCAACCAGATCTAATCCAACCCAACCAACCCAACCCAACCAACCCAATCAACCCAACCAGATCTAATCCAACCCAACCCAACCAACCCAACCAGATCTAATCCAACCCAACCCACCCAACCCAACCAAACCCACCAGATCTAATACAACCCAACCCAACTCAAACCAAACCAACCCAATCAAACCAAACCCCAAAACCCTTCATCCAACCCAACCTAATCCATCTCAACCCAACCCAACTCAACCCGACCCCACAAAACCCCAAACCGACCCCACAAACCCCCAAACCGACCCCACAAAACCCAAACCGACCCCACAAACCCCAAACCGACCCCACAAAACCCCAAACCGACCCCACAAACCCCAAACCGACCCCACAAAACCCCAAACCGACCCCACAAACCCCAAACCAACCCCACAAACCCCAAACCGACCCCACAAAACCCCAAACCGACCCCACAAAACCCCAAACCGACCCCACAAACCCCAAACCGACCCCACAAAACCCCAAACCGACCCCACAAAACCCAAACCGACCCCACAAACCCCAAACCGACCCCACAAACCCCAAACCGACCCCACAAACCCCAAACCGACCCCACAAACCCCAAACCGACCCCACAAAACCCCAAACCGACCCCACAAAACCCAAACCGACCCCACAAACCCAAACCGACCCCACAAACCCCAAACCGACCCCACAAACCCCAAACCGACCCCACAAACCCCAAATCCATCTCAACTCAACCAAATCCAACCCCGTCCTGTGGTCCCGACCCCCGTTATCTCTCAGGAAACCCAAACCCAGAGCCTCCCCCCCCCCCTGCACCCCAACACCCCAACTCTCATCCCACCCGCGCTGCGCCTCCTCCTCCTCCCCCGTCACCACGGAGGCTCGTTAACCATCGGCCTCGTTAGCGCTCCGGACGTACGGGGGGCGCTGGGGAAGAGCGTGGCCGGACATTCCCTGTCCCTCAACACCTCCAGCTCCGGCTGCGGGGGGGAAAGCAAAGGGGGTGTCGGGGGGGACGGCGGCACCGCTTGAGGGGTGGGGGGTGTCACCTCCAGGTCCCCACGTTGTCACCTTCTGGGAGTTTTGGAAGCCGGGAAGGCAGAATTCCCGGTAATAATCCAGCTGGCCGGTCGCCGAAGCCGTGAGGAACGTCAAGTAGCGATCCGGACAGCGGCTGACGCAGATCTAGGGAGGGGGGAAGAAGAGCTGGAGGGGTCACAGGGAGCTCCAGGGATCCCACCAGCTCCATCGGCGTTGCCGGCGGTACCTGCGTGGTGGGACACTGGAACTCCAGCAGGACCAGGGGGCTGGAGCACTTGACGATGTCGAAGTAGAAGAGAAAAGGCTTCTTGCTGCCGAGGGACACGAGGAGAAGGGAGGAATCGCCGGGAGGAATCGCCGGGAGGAATCGCCGGGAGGAATCGTCGGGAGGAATCGCCGGGAGGAACCGCCGGGAGGAATCGTCGGGAGGAATCGCCGGGAGGAATCGTCGGGAGGAATCGTCGGGAGGAATCGTCGGGAGGAACCGCCGGGAGGAATCGCCGGGAGGAATCGCCGGGAGGAATCGTCGGGAGGAATCGCCGGGAGGAATCGTCGGGAGGAATCGTCGGGAGGAACCGCCGGGAGGAATCGCCGGGAGGAATCACCAGGAGGAATCGCCGGGAGGAATCGTCGGGAGGAATCGCCGGGAGGAATCGTCGGGAGGAATCGCCGGGAGGAATCGTCGGGAGGAATCGCCAGGAGGAATCGCCGGGAGGAATCGCCGGGAGGAATCGTCGGGAGGAATCGCCGGGAGGAATCGCCGGGAGGAATCGCCGGGAGGAATTGCCGGGAGGAATCGTCGGGAGGAACCGCCGGGAGGAATCGCCGGGAGGAACCGCCGGGAGGAATCGTCGGGAGGAATCGTCGGGAGGAATCGTCGGGAGGAATCGTCGGAAGGAATCGTCGGGAGGAATCGTCGGGAGGAATCGTCGGGAGGAATCGCCGGGAGGAATCGTCGGGAGGAGTCACCAGGAGGAATCACCGGGAGGAATCACGGGGGGACAAAAAAAACCATCAAACCAAACCAAAAAGGGAGGCTGGAGGGGAGTCACCAGGTGACATCCCAGAGCCACCAGGTGACACGTCCCAGAGCAGGGGACGGTGACCCCAGAGCCACCGGGTGACACGTCCCACAGAGGGGTCGGTAACCCCAGAGCCACCGGGTGACATCCCAGAGCCACCGGGTGACACGTCCCAGACCAGGGGACGGTGACCCCAGAGCCACCAGGTGACATCCCAGAGCCACCGGGTGACACGTCCCAGACCAGGGGTCGGTAACCCCAGAGCCACCAGGTGACATCCCAGAGCCACCGGGTGACACGTCCCAGAGCAGGGGACGGTGACCCCAGAGCCACCGGGTGACACGTCCCAGAGCAGGGGACGGTGACCCCAGAGCCACCGGGTGACACGTCCCAGAGCAGGGGATGGTGACCCCAGAGCCACTGGGTGACACGTCCCAGACCAGGGGACGGTGACCCCAGAGCCACCGGGTGACACGTCCCAGAGCAGGGGATGGTAACCCCAGAGCCACCGGGTGACACGTCCCAGAGAGGGGTCGGTAACCCCAGAGCCACCGGGTGACATCCCAGAGCCACCGGGTGACACGTCCCAGACCAGGGGACGGTGACCCCAGAGCCACCGGGTGACATCCCAGAGCAGGGGACGGTGACCCCAGAGCCACTGGGTGACACGTCCCAGACCAGGGGACGGTGACCCCAGAGCCACCGGGTGACACGTCCCAGAGCAGGGGACGGTGACCCCAGAGCCACCGGGTGACACGTCCCAGACCAGGGGATGGTAACCCCAGAGCCACCAGGTGACACGTCCCAGAGAGGGGTCGGTAACCCCAGAGCCACCGGGTGACATCCCAGAGCCACCGGGTGACACGTCCCAGAGCAGGGGACGGTGACCCCAGAGCCACCGGGTGACATCCCAGAGCAGGGGACGGTAACCCCAGAGCCACCGGGTGACATGTCCCAGACCAGGGGACGGTAACCCCAGAGCCACCGGGTGACATCCCAGAGCCACCGGGTGACACGTCCCAGAGCAGGGGATGGTGACCCCAGAGCCACCGGGTGACACGTCCCAGACCAGGGGATGGTGACCCCAGAGCCACCGGGTGACATCCCAGAGCCACCGGGTGACACGTCCCAGAGAGGGGTCGGTAACCCCAGAGCCACCGGGTGACATCCCAGAGCAGGGAACGGTGACCCCAGAGCTCCGAGGTGACCCGTCCCGGAGCCACGGGACGGTGTCCCCCCCGGAGCCGCCCCCCCCGGCCCCGACTCGTCCCCGTCCCCCCACGTACGCGCTGGGGGTTCCCTGCTGGCCGCAGAACTGCCCGCGGCTGTCGGTCGGGTAAAGGACCTTCCGGGGGTCTCCGTGCGTCCAGGCTGGGAAAAGGCGGGGGAAGCAGCCGGTTACCCCTCGGGATGGTCCCATCCCGGCGGAGAGCGGCCCGCAGGCCACCAGGAGCCACCGTCCAGGAGCCACCGTCCAGGAGCCACCGTACGTACCCACCACGCCAACCAGAACGTAGCCCACGACGGCCACGAGGAGCAGGACACAGCAGAGGACGTCGGTGCAGCTCCTGGGAGAGGGGGAGATGGACACGGAGGGGACGGAGAGAGGGACGGAGAGAGGGATGGAGAGAGGGGAGATGGACACGGAGGGGATGGAGAGAGGGATGGAGAGAGGGATGGAGAGAGGGATGGAGAGAGGGATGGAGAGAGGGATGGAGAGAGGGACGGAGAGAGGGACGGAGAGAGGGGAGATGGACACGGAGGGGACAGAGAGAGGGATGGAGAGAGGGACGGAGAGAGGGGATGGAGAGAGGGATGGAGAGAGGGACGGAGAGAGGGGATGGAGAGAGGGATGGAGAGAGGGACGGAGAGAGGGGATGGAGAGAGGGATGGAGAGAGGGACGGAGAGAGGGGATGGAGAGAGGGATGGAGAGAGGGACGGAGAGAGGGGATGGAGAGAGGGGAGATGGACACGGAGGGGACAGAGAGAGGGATGGAGAGAGGGATGGAGAGAGGGACGGAGAGAGGGATGGAGAGAGGGGAGATGGACACGGAGGGGACAGAGAGAGGGATGGAGAGAGGGGACGGAGAGAGGGACGGAGAGAGGGATGGAGAGAGGGATGGAGAGAGGGACGGAGAGAAGGACGGAGAGAGGGATGGAGAGAGGGGAGATGGACACGGAGGGGACAGAGAGAGGGATGGAGAGAGGGGGAGATGGACACGGAGGGGACGGAGAGAGGGATGGAGAGAGGGATGGAGAGAGGGATGGAGAGAGGGGATGGAGAGAGGGGATGGAGAGAGGGGATGGAGAGAGGGGATGGAGAGAGGGATGGAGAGAGGGATGGAGGTGGGATTTGGTCCTACCTGTCGTGGATGGGACCTCGGAAAGCCGGGTCATATTTCTGCGGCGTCCCTGTGGAGATGGAGAAGGAATGAGGGGAGGGAATGAGATGGGACAAGGAGAAGGAACAAGGAGGAGAAGGAACAAGGAGATGGGAACGAGGAGATGGGAACGAGGAGGAGAAGGGAATGAGGAGATGGGAACGAGGAGGAGATGGGAACGAGGAGGAGATGGGAACGAGGAGATGGGAACGAGGAGGAGAAGGGGAGGAGGAGAGAATCCACCACCAAGTTATTTATAGAGTGGAAATTAAGGGCTGGAGGGGCACTTGGGGGGCTGGGAGCTGCCCCATAGCGGGATGGGGGAGGCACTTGGGGGGCTGGGGGAGGCACTTGGGGGGCTGGGAGCTGCCCCATAGCGGGATGGGGGGGGGCACTTGGGGGGCTGGGGGAGGCACTTGGGGGGCTGGGAGCTGCCCCATAGCGGGATGGGGGAGGCACTTGGGGGGCTGGGAGCTGCCCCATGTGAGGTTCCCCACCCCCCCCAAACCAGTCTGAGCGGCTCATTAACCATTAACCAGCTTTAACCAGCCTTAACCAGCAATTAACCAGCCTCCACCCAGCCGGTTCCAGAAGGGCAGGGGAGGGCGGCTCCCAGTTCCAGGGAACAACTGGTCCCAGTGACCCCCAGTCCCGGTGCCCCCCCCCCATACTGGTTCCCCCCAGTCCCAGTGCCCCCCCCATACTGGTTCCCCCCAGTCCCAGTGCCCCCCCATACTGGTTCCCCCCAGTCCCACTGCCCCCCCCATACTGGTTCCCCCCAGTCCCAGTGCCCCCCCATACTGGTTCCCCCCAGTCCCAGTGCCCCCCCCATACTGGTTCCCCCCCAGTCCCGGTGCCCCCCCCATACTGGTTCCCCCCCAGTCCCAGTGCCCCCCCCCATACTGGTTCCCCCCAGTCCCAGTGCCCCCCCCATACTGGTTCCCCCCAGTCCCGGTACCCCCCGCATACTGGTTCCCTCCAGTCCCAGTGCCCCCCCCATACTGGTTCCCCCTAGTCCCAGTGCCCCCCCCATACTGTTCCCCCTAGTCCCAGTGCCCCCCCCCATACTGGTTCCCCCCAGTCCCACTGCCCCCCCCATACTGGTTCCCCCCCAGTCCCAGTGCCCCCCCCATACTAGTTCCCCCCCAGTCCCAGTGCCCCCCCATACTGGTTCCCCCCCAGTACCGGTGCCCCCCCCATACTGGTTCCCCCCAGTCCCAGTGCCCCCCCCCATGACTGGTTCCCCCCAGTCCCGGTGCCCCCCCCATACTGGTTCCCCCCAGTACCGGTGCCCCCCCCCATACTGGTTCCCCCCAGTCCCAGTGCCCCCCCCATACTGGATTACCCCCAGTCCCGGTGCCCCCCCCATACTGGTTCCCCCCAGTCCCAGTGCCCCCCCCATACTGGTTCCCCCTAGTCCCAGTGCCCCCCCCATACTGGTTCCCCCTAGTCCCAGTGCCCCCCCCATACTGGTTCCCGCCAGTCCCACTGCCCCCCCCATACTGGTTCCCCCCAGTCCCAGTGCCCCCCCATACTGGTTCCCCCCAGTCCCAGTGCCCCCCCCATACTGGTTCCCCCCAGTCCCAGTGCCCCCCCCATACTGGTTCCCCCTAGTCCCGGTGCCCCCCCATATCGGTTCCCCCTAGTCAAGTGCCCCCCCATACTAGTTCCCCCCCCAGTCCCGGTGCCCCCCCATACTAGTTCCCCCCAGTCCCAGTGCCCCCCCATACTGGTTCCCCCCAGTCCCAGTGCCCCCCCATACTGGTTCCCCCCCAGTCCCGGTGCCCCCCCCATACTGGTTCCCCCCAGTCCCAGTGCCCACCCCATACTGGTTCCACCCCAGTCCCGGTGCCCCCCCTATATCTGGTTCCCCCCAGTACCAGTGCCCCCCCCATACTGGTTCCCCCCCAGTCCCAGTGCCCCCCCCCATACTGATTCCCCCAGTCCCAGTGCCCCCCCATACTGGTTCCCCCCAGTCCCACTGCCCCCCCATACTGGTTCCCCCCAGTCCCGGTGCCCCCCGCATACTGGTTCCCCCCAGTCCCACTGCCCCCCCATACTGGTTCCCCCCCAGTCCCAGTGCCCCCCCCATACTGGTTCCCCCCAGTCCCGGTACCCCCGCATACTGGTTCCCTCCAGTCCCAGTGCCCCCCCCATACTGGTTCCCCCTAGTCCCAGTGCCCCCCCCATACTGGTTCCCCTAGTCCCAGTGCCCCCCCCATACTGGTTCCCCCCCAGTCCCACTGCCCCCCCCATACTGGTTCCCCCCAGTCCCAGTGCCCCCCCATACTGGTTCCCCCCAGTCCCAGTGCCCCCCCCATACTGGTTCCCCCCAGTCCCAGTGCCCCCCCATACTGGTTCCCCCTAGTCCCGGTGCCCCCCCATATCGGTTCCCCCTAGTCCCAAGTGCCCCCCCATACTAGTTCCCCCCCCAGTCCCGGTGCCCCCCCATACTAGTTCCCCCCCAGTCCCAGTGCCCCCCCATACTGGTTCCCCCCAGTCCCAGTGCCCCCCCCATACTGGTTCCCCCCCAGTCCCGGTGCCCCCCCCATACTGGTTCCCCCCAGTCCCAGTGCCCCCCCCATACTGGTTCCCCCCCAGTCCCGGTGCCCCCCCATACTGGTTCCCCCCAGTACCAGTGCCCCCCCATACTGGTTCCCCCCCAGTCCCAGTGCCCCCCCCATACTGGTTCCCCCAGTCCCAGTGCCCCCCCATACTGGTTCCCCCCAGTCCCACTGCCCCCCCATACTGGTTCCCCCCAGTCCCCGGTGCCCCCCCCATACTGGTTCCCCCCAGTCCCACTGCCCCCCCATACTGGTTCCCCCCAGTCCCCGGTGCCCCCCCCCATACTGGTTCCCCCCAGTCCCACTGCCCCCCCCATACTAGTTCCCCCCCCAGTCCCGGTGCCCCCCCCATACTAGTTCCCCCCCAGTCCCAGTGCCCCCCCATACTGGTTCCCCCCAGTCCCAGTGCCCCCCCCATACTGGTTCCCCCCAGTCCCGGTGCCCCCCCTAACTAGTTCCCCCCCAGTCCCAGTGCCCCCCCCATACTGGTCCCCCCCAGTCCCAGTGCCCCCCCCCCGTACTGGTTCCCCCCAGTCCCACTGCCCCCCCATACTGGTTCCCCCCAGTCCCGGTGCCCCCCCCATACTGGTTCCCCCCAGTCCCAGTGCCCCCCCCATACTGGTTCCCCCCAGTCCCACTGCCCCCCCATACTGGTTCCCCCCAGTCCCGGTGCCCCCCCCCATACTGGTTCCCCCCAGTCCCAGTGCCCCCCCATACTAGTTCCCCCCCAGTCCCAGTGCCCCCCCATACTGGTTCCCCCCCAGTCACAGTGCCCCCCCCCATACTGGTTCCCCCCAGTCCTGGTGCCCCCCCATACTAGTTCCCCCCCAGTCCCCAGTGCCCCCCCATACTGGTTCCGCCCCCAGTCACAGTGCCCCCCCCATACTGGTTCCCCCCCAGTCCCGGTGCCCCCCCCTATACTGGTTCCCCCCAGTCCCAGTGCCCCCCCATACTGGTTCCCCCCCAGTCCCAGTGCCCCCCCCATACTGGTTCCCCCCAGTCCCCGGTGCCCCCCCCCATACTGGTTCCCCCCAGTCCCAGTGCCCCCCCATACTGGTTCCCCCCAGTCCCAGTGCCCCCCCCATACTGGTTCCCCCCCAGTCCCCGGTGCCCCCCCTATACTGGTTCCCCCCAGTACCAGTGCCCCCCCCATACTGGTTCCCCCCAGTCCCCAGTGCCCCCCCATACTGGTTCCCCCCCCCAGTCCCCGTGCCCCCCCTATACTGGTTCCCCCCAGTCCCAGTGCCCCCCCCATACTGGTTCCCCCTATACTGGTTCCCCCCAGTCCCAGTGCCCCCCCATACTGGTTCCCCCCAGTACCAGTGCCCCCCCTATACTGGTTCCCCCCAGTCCCAGTGCCCCCCCATACTGGTTCCCCCCAGTCCCAGTGCCCCCCCATACTGGTTCCCCCCAGTCCCAGTGCCCCCCCATACTGGTTCCCCCCAGTCCCAGTGCCCCCCCCATACTGGTTCCCCCCCAGTCCCAGTGCCCCCCCATACTGGTTCCCCCCAGTCCCGGTGCCCCCCCCATACTGGTTCCCCCCAGTCCCAGTGCCCCCCCATACTGGTTCCCCCCAGTCCCAGTGCCCCCCCCATACTGGTTCCCCCCCAGTCCCAGTGCCCCCCCATACTGGTTCCCCCCAGTCCCGGTGCCCCCCCCATACTGGTTCCCCCCAGTCCCGGTCCGTGCCCCCCCCATACTGGTTCCCCCCAGTCCCAGTGCCCCCCCATACTGGTTCCCCCCAGTACCAGTGCCCCCCTATACTGGTTCCCCCCAGTCCCAGTGCCCCCCCCATACTGGTTCCCCCCAGTCCCACTGCCCCCCCCATACTGGTTCCCCCCAGTCCCGGTGCCCCCCCATACTGGTTCCCCCCAGTCCCGGTGCCCCCCCATACTGGTTCCCCCCAGTCCCGGTGCCCCCCCCATACTGGTTCCCCCCAGTCCCACTGCCCCCCCCATACTGGTTCCCCCCCAGTCCCAGTGCCCCCCCATACTGGTTCCCCCCAGTCCCACTGCCCCCCCCATACTGGTTACCCCCAGTCCCGGTGCCCCCTCCATACTGGTTCCCCCCAGTCCCAGTGCCCCCCCCATACTGGTTCCCCCCAGTCCCGGTGCCCCCTCCATACTGGTTCCCCCCAGTCCCACTGCCCCCCCCATACTGGTTCCCCCCAGTCCCGGTGCCCCCCCCATACTGGTTCCCCCCAGTCCCAGTGCCCCCCCCATACTGGTTCCCCCCAGTCCCAGTGCCCCCCCCATACTGGTTCCCCCCAGTCCCACTGCCCCCCCCATACTGGTTCCCCCCAGTCCCGGTGCCCCCCCCATACTGGTTCCCCCCAGTCCCGGTGCCCCCCCATACTGGTTCCCCCCAGTCCCAGTGCCCCCCCATACTGGTTCCCTCCAGTACCAGTGCCCCCCCCATACTGGTTCCCCCCCAGCCCCAGTTCCCTCCTTATACTGGTCCCAGTTCCCCCCCTCCCCGTCCCGAACTGGTGCCGGTTTCGCTTTTTCTTTCGTTTCTCTGGGGCCGTTTCCCTCCTTTTTGCCTCCATGTTGGGGCTCCCGGAGCGGCACCTGCCCCACAGATTGTGATGGCGGCTCCTGCCCCACGGCGGCTCCTGCCCCACGGATTGTGATGGCGGCTCCTGCCCCACAGGTTCCACCAGCGGCTCCTGCCCCACGGATTGTGATGGCGGCTCCTGCCCCACGGCGGCTCCTGCCCCACGGATTGTGATGGCGGCTCCTGCCCCACAGATTGTGATGGCGGCTCCTGCCCCACGGCAGCTCCTGCCCCACAGATTGTGATGGCGGCTCCTGCCCCACAGGTTCCACCAGCGGCTCCTGCCCCACGGATTGTGATGGCGGCTCCTGCCCCACGGCGGCTCCTGCCCCACGGATTGTGATGGCGGCTCCTGCCCCACAGGTTCCACCAGCGGCTCCTGCCCCACGGATTGTGATGGCGGCTCCTGCCCCACGGCGGCTCCTGCCCCACGGATTGTGATGGCGGCTCCTGCCCCACAGATTGTGATGGCGGCTCCTGCCCCACGGCAGCTCCTGCCCCACAGATTGTGATGGCGGCTCCTGCCCCACAGGTTCCACCAGCGGCTCCTGCCCCACGGATTGTGATGGCGGCTCCTGCCCCACGGCGGCTCCTGCCCCACGGATTGTGATGGCGGCTCCTGCCCCACAGGTTCCACCAGCGGCTCCTGCCCCACGGATTGTGATGGCGGCTCCTGCCCCACGGCGGCTCCTGCCCCACGGATTGTGATGGCGGCTCCTGCCCCACAGATTGTGATGGCGGCTCCTGCCCCACGGCAGCTCCTGCCCCACAGATTGTGATGGCGGCTCCTGCCCCACAGCAGCTCCTGCCCCACAGATTCCACCAGCGGCTCCTGCCCCACGGCGGCTCCTGCCCCACGGATTGTGATGGCGGCTCCTGCCCCACAGCAGCACCTGCCCCACAGCTTCCAACAGCGGCTTCTGCCCCACAGAGTCTGATGGCAGCTTGTGCCCCATGGCAACCTCTGCCCCACAGATTCCACCGGCAGCTCCTGCCCCACAGATTCCACCGGCGGCTCCTGCCCCACAGATTCCACCGGCATCTCCTGCCCCACAGATTCCACCGGCAGCTCCTGCCCCACAGATTCCACCGGCAGCTCCTGCCCCACAGATTCCACCGGCATCTCCTGCCCCACAGATTCCACCGGCGGCTCCTGCCCCACAGATTCCACCGGCATCTCCTGCCCCACAGATTCCACCGGCGGCTCCTGCCCCACAGATTCCACCGGCGGCTCCTGCCCCACAGATTCCACCGGCATCTCCTGCCCCACAGATTCCACCGGCAGCTCCTGCCCCACAGATTCCACCGGCGGCTCCTGCCCCACAGATTCTACCGGCAGCTCCTGCCCCACAGATTCCACCGGCGGCTCCTGCCCCACAGATTCCACCGGCGGCTCCTGCCCCACAGATTCCACCGGCGGCTCCTGCCCCACAGATTCCACCTGTAGCTCCTGCCCCACAGATTCCACCGGCGGCTCCTGCCCCACAGATTCCACCGGCGGCTCCTGCCCCACAGATTCCACCGGCAGCTCCTGCCCCACAGATTCCACCTGTAGCTCCTGCCCCACAGATTCCACCTGTAGCTCCTGCCCCACAGATTCCACCGGCGGCTCCTGCCCCACAGATTCCACCTGTAGCTCCTGCCCCACAGATTCCACCTGTAGCTCCTGCCCCACAGATTCCACCGGCGACTCCTGCCCCACAGATTCCACCGGCGGCTCCTGCCCCACAGATTCCACCTGTAGCTCCTGCCCCACAGATTCCACTGGCGGCTCCTGCCCCACA
This sequence comes from Clamator glandarius, assembly GCA_033459285.1. Lineage (NCBI taxonomy): Eukaryota > Metazoa > Chordata > Aves > Cuculiformes > Cuculidae > Clamator > Clamator glandarius. The sequence continues at coordinate 3,774 of JAUNZM010002643.1, read as the reverse complement.
GATTCCACCGGCGGCTCCTGCCCCACAGATTCCACCGGCAGCTCCTGCCCCACAGATTCCACTGGCGGCTCCTGCCCCACAGATTCCACTGGTGGCTCCTGCCCCACAGATTCCACCGGCATCTCCTGCCCCACAGATTCCACCGGCGGCTCCTGCCCCACAGATTCCACCGGCATCTCCTGCCCCACAGATTCCACCGGCATCTCCTGCCCCACAGATTCCACCGGCGGCTCCTGCCCCACAGATTCCACCGGCGGCTCCTGCCCCACAGATTCCACCTGTAGCTCCTGCCCCACAGATTCCACCGGCAGCTCCTGCCCCACAGATTCCACCTGTAGCTCCTGCCCCACAGATTCCACCTGTAGCTCCTGCCCCACAGATTCCACCGGCGGCTCCTGCCCCACAGATTCCACCGGCGGCTCCTGCCCCACAGATTCCACCTGTAGCTCCTGCCCCACAGATTCCACTGGCGGCTCCTGCCCCACAGATTCCACCGGCGGCTCCTGCCCCACAGATTCCACCGGCAGCTCCTGCCCCACAGATTCCACTGGTAGCTCCTGCCCCACAGATTCCACTGGCGGCTCCTGCCCCACAGATTCCACCGGCATCTCCTGCCCCACAGATTCCACCTGTAGCTCCTGCCCCACAGATTCCACCGGCGGCTCCTGCCCCACAGATTCCACCGGCATCTCCTGCCCCACAGATTCCACCGGCGGCTCCTGCCCCACAGATTCCACCGGCGGCTCCTGCCCCACAGATTCCACCTGTAGCTCCTGCCCCACAGATTCCACCTGTAGCTCCTGCCCCACAGATTCCACCTGTAGCTCCTGCCCCACAGATTCCACTGGCGGCTCCTGCCCCACAGATTCCACCGGCGGCTCCTGCCCCACAGATTCCACCTGTAGCTCCTGCCCCACAGATTCCACCGGCAGCTCCTGCCCCACGGCCGCCCCACGGCCGCCCCTCACCGTGCTTCCCGCGGTGGTTTTCCCGCTGGCCCCCCATGGCAGCCCCCCACACGTTGCTGGCCCCACGGCGGGTGCTGTTGGCCCCACGGCGGGTGCTGTTGGCCCCACGGCGGGTGCTGCTGGCCCCACGGCGGGTGTTGCTGGCCCCACGGTCGTTCCCGGCGTTCCGGCTGCTCCGCTTCGGCTCCCGAATCCCAGTTTTGGGCCTCTCGAGGCGCCGTCGCTCCCAGCCCCGGGATCGGGCCCCACGGTGGCCACCGACGCGTCCCTGGTGGCCACCGAGCCCGCGGGGCCAGCGGCCAAACCCCAGGAATCCGGAGCCGCCCCGATCCCACCCCGAGCCGGCAGCTATTCCGGGAGCGGAAACGGAGAGCGAGGAGCAGCCGGGGGGGTGGGACCGGGATTGGGATTAAGAACGGGATTGAGGGATTGGGATTAGGGTTGGGATCAAGGGGTCGGGAATGGGATCAAGGGGTCGGGAATGGGATTGAGGGGTTGGGATTGGGATCGAGGGGTCGGGATTGGGATCAAGGTTGGGATCGAGGGGTGGGGATTGGGATTGAGGGGTCAGGAATCGGATCGAGGGGTCGGGAATGGGATCAAGGTTAGGATTGAGGGGTGGGGATTGGGATCAAGGGGTCGGGAATGGGATCAAGGGGTCGGGAATGGGATCGAGGGGTCGGGATTGGGATCAAGGGGTCGGGAATGGGATCAAGGGGTCGGGAATGGGATCGAGGGGTCGGGATTGGGATCAAGGTTGGGATCGAGGGGTGGGATTGGGATCGAGGGGTCGGGAATGGGATCGAGGGGTCGGGAATGGGATCGAGGGGTCAGGAATGGGATTGAGGGGTCGGGAAGGGGATCGAGGGGCCGGGAAGGGGATTGAGGGGCCGGGAAGGGGATTGAGGGGTCGGGAATGGAATCGAAGGGTTCGGGAATGGGATCGAGGGGTAGGGATTGGGATCAAGGTTGGGATCGAGGGGTGGGGATTGGGATCGAGGGGTCGGGAATGGGATCGAGGGGTCGGAAGGGGATCGAGGGGTCGGGAAGGGGATCGAGGGGTCGGGAAGGGGATCGAGGGGTCGGGAAGGGGATTAGGGTTGGGATCAAGGGGTTGGGATTGGGATCAAAGGGTCGGGATAGGGATCGAGGGGTCGGGAATGGGATCAAGGGGTCGGGAATGGGATCGAGGGGTCAGGAAGGGGATTAGGATCGAGGGGTCGGGAATGGGATTAGGGTTGGGATCGAGGGGTCGGGAAGGGGATTAGGGTTGGGATCGAGGGGTTGGGATAGGGATCGAGGGGTCGGGATCAAGGGGTTGGGATTGGGATCGAGGGGTCAGGAATGAGATTGAGGGGTCAGGAATGGGATTGAGGGGTCAGGAATGGGATTAGGATAGGGATTGAGGGGTTGGGAATGGGATTGAGGGGTTGGGAATGGGATTGAGGGGTCAGGAAGGGGATTAAGATTGGGATTGAGGGGTTGGAATGAGATTGAGAGGTCAGGAATGGGATTAGGATTGGGATCAAGGGGTTGGGAATGGGATTAGAAAGGGGATCAAGGGGTTGAGAATGGGATCAGGAGATCAGGAATGGGACTGAGGGTCGGGAATGGGATTAGGGTTGGGATCGAGGGGTTGGGAATGAGATTGGGATTGAGATCAAGGGATCGGGATTGGGTGTGGGGATGGGATTAGGAATAGGATTGGGGGATTGAGGGTCTGGGGGTGCAGGGACCCCAATGGGGGGGGGTCTGGGGGTTCAGGAACCTCAGTGGGGGGTCTGGGGGTACATGGACCCCAATGAGGGGGTCTGGGGACTCCAATGGGGGGGGGTATTGGGGTTCAGGGACCCAATGGGGGGGGGTCTGGGGGTTCAGGAACCTCAGTGGGGGGTCTGGGGGTACATGGACCCCAATGAGGGGGTCTGGGGACTCCAATGGGGGGGGGTATTGGGGTTCAGGGACCCCAATGGGGGGGGTCTGGGGTGCCAGGACCGCAGTGTGGGGAGGTCTGGGGGTTCAGAGACCTGAATGTGGAGGGTCTGGGGGTTCAGGGACCACAATGGGGAGGTTTGGGGGCTCAGGGACCTCAATGGGGGGTGGTTTGGGGTTCAGGGACCTCAATGGGGGGTGGTTGGGGTTCAGGGACCACAATGAGGGGTGGTTGGGGGTGCAGAGACCCCAATGAGGAGGGGTCTAGGGGTTTAGGGACCCCAATGGGGGAGGTTTGGGGGTTCAGAGACCCAATGTGGGGGGGACCTGGAGGTGCAGGGACCCCAATGGGGGGAGGTCTAGGGGTTCAGGGACCCCAATGTGGAGGGTCTGGGGGTGTAAAGATCACGTTGGGGGAGCCTGAGGGTTCAGGGACCCCGATGTGTGTGGGGGGTCTGGGGTTGCAGGGACCCCAATGGAAGGAGGGAGGTCTGGGGGTGCAGAAACCCCAATGTGGGGGGGTCTGGAGGTTCAGAGACCCCAATGGGGTGGGTCTGGGGGTGCAGGGACCCCAAAGGAGGGGGGGGTCTGGAGATTCAGAGACCCCAATGTGGGGGGGTCAAAGGTTGCAGGGACCCCAATGAGGAGGGTCTGGGGGTGCAGGGACCCCAATGTGGGGGGTCTGGAGGTGCAGAGAACCCAATGTGGGGGGGGGCTAGGGTTGCAGGGACCCAATGTGGGGTTGGGGGTGCAAGAACCCCAATGAGGGGGTCTCTGGGGGTGCAGGGATCCCAATGGGGGGGTCTGGGGGTGCAAGGACCCCAGTTGGGGGGGTGTTGGGGGTCTCTGGGGGTGCAGGGACCCCAGTTAGGGG